>MU712001.1:13202-41627 GCA_026770625.1 Nicotiana glauca | reverse complement strand
AAAACTCTTCGTGTTTCCGAGCAAAGAGGGGCAGCTGTAAGCACGTGATTTTTGCCCTATATGAAAATAACTCCTAAAAATAGACAAAAATAATTTTAATTGATTTTTAGGTGTTTTTCGTTATTTAGTTGCATTTCAAACATTTTTAACATTTTTAAAATCATAGAAAAAAAAATAATAAAAGTGTCATGTTTTAATTTCATGCCACCTTAGGTTTAATTTGAATTTAGAAATTAATTATATTGAGCTAATTGTGCTATTAATCAAAAATAACAAAAAATGATCATTTTTACATAGTTAGACAATTAGCTTAATTTTACAATTTGAATTAATTTAGGAATTTAGTTTAGGTTTTTAATTAATTAAAAAAGAAAAAAAATAACAAAAGAAGAGGGAAGTGAAAAAGGCTTGATCTTAAATTCAAATTAGCCAAAACATTTGAAAGCTAAAATATTATCCCCCCTAAACCTTCGCCAAAATATTTTTCCCCCAAAACTACTCCCCCCCATCACTATAAAAAACTCACGGATACACAATACAAAAGAGAGAAAAAAACAAAGAGAAGGGGAATAACACAAATTATACTACTGTTCATCATCTTCTCCATTTGGAGAAATAATAAAAAAAATCGTCGTCCCTCCAGTCACTCTCCAGCCCCAGCCAACAACCCGCCTCCCCCATGTTCAAAACATATCGTCCAGTCCTTCCTTCACGCCTGAGAACCACAACAGCACTGTCACCCCAAACGTTCAGCAGCGAACGACCAAAACAGCTGCTGCCCGTCTCCGACCAGCTCGTCGAACCAGTTTCTGGATCGCTGCTTCTTCACGTCCCAAACGACCATAGCTGCCGTACCTTCTTCTCCTGCTTCGTCAACCAGCCCCCTAAATGTCCAGTAGCATCACTAACTACTCAAACGACCAAAACATCCCTTAATTTTCAGTCCTGGATTTTGTTAGAAAGCTCCATTGTTGTGTCGTGATTCAGTTGTCCGCTGAGGTCTCGTTCATGCGTACGTCGACGTTTTCGGTCGAGTCTGTCCGTGTCCAGCTTCCATGACCTTCATTAGGATTGATTCTGTCATCATTTTCGCCAATTAGATATGTAAATAATTATTTTTTTTTACTTCAAAACTATGAATGAAAAATCTAAAATATTAAAGCCATATTCCTGACTGATTTCATATATGCACGATTGAATCTGATTATGGTTTCATTTGTTTTAGTTTGTCACTCATTTTGGCATGGATGTTAAACTGGAATTAGTCTCTGTTAAAGTGTAGCTTGTTTGATGCTCCGTTAGGCCTGTTTGTGAAATAGGGATGCTATTGTGGTTTGAAATTTCTAGTTCATTTCTTCACTTTTAGATGTAGAAGTGTTTCTATTAATTTATTAGTGTTGGCATTTTGGGATATTGCTTGGAGGAATTTTACTTTCTCATTTTAATCGTTTCATGGAAGCACAATGTACTGCATGGAACGTGATTTTCCTAAAAATGATCCATGTTGATGATAGTGAAATGGCTTTAATACACGTGCCTCATCGTGCATTATGTAGTTCCAATGCTAAAGGATTCCAATTTGTGGAAGGATGCTTTAATTTCGGGCTTCACCAGTAATATAGCAAGTTAGGATTCATCTATTTTTGTTTACAACAATTCTTTAAGTCATGGTTTTATAATGAAGCTCACATTTGGAATTAATAATTCGTGAACATCCTAGTTTGATTTAGTTGAGTACAATCCTTTGAAATGATTTGAGGCGTGCCATGCCAAATAAAATCTCAAAATGCATGGCCCGCATTTAATTAATTTTAAATCCTTAGGAATAGAGGGAATTAATTCGCAAATGTAAATTCGCGTTTCGAATTAAGTAGCGGGTTCAAGCTAAAAGGGTATTCCCTTTTGTTTGAATTCGAACATGAATTCGGGGCCCGAAATTATAATTGTAAATTAATTATCTTTTAGAAATAAATGATGAATAAAAAATTTTAGTTTGCTTTAAGTTGACCTTTTAATAATAAAAATGAGACGAGTTTGTCCAAACTAAATACAAATTGCGGGGCCCTCATTAATTACTTAATAAAAATACTTAGAAATTTGGGACGGGCCGTTTAGCAAATTTTACGGCCTTCCCAAAAGATAACAACACGTTAGTCTCTTTAGACGTGATTTTATTAAAATTACATTTCTAAACTCGGGTGTGCATTTCATGCGACCCAAATCCAAATTCTAATACGTTGAATAAGAATGTGTCGAGGATCCGGGTACATTTCATGTGACGTGATCCAAAAATATGTTCTTAAACGACTTTCACTTTCTTAAATCAAATAATTGACAAAAAGCGATAATTAATTCTAAAAAATGCACAAAATAGGATAACGTGTATAAAAATTAATATTTTAGCCAAATATAACAGTTGAGCGACCGTGCTAGAACCACGGAATTCGGGAGTGCCTAACACCTTCTCCCGGGTTAACAGAATTCCTTACCCATATTTCTGGTTTGCGACTGTTAAACAGAGTCAAACCCTTCCTCGATTCGGGATTCAAAACAGTGACTTGGGACACCATAAATCTCCAAGTGGGGACTCTGATTCTTAAATAAAAACAAATCCCGTTTCGATTGTCCTTAAAATGGAAAAACTCCTTTATTACTATATCTCTTCCCGAGGTGTAGTAAAGGCCGATACTTCTTCGGAAAAAGGAGGTGTGATAACAATATGCGAAAAAATGCTCCCGAGTTATCCAAAACCGGATCTAAGCATACGCCCAAGTCCGAAATCATCATACGAACCTGCTAGAACCTTCGAATCCTGATTCCGAGGTCGTTTACTCAAAATTCTGATCTTGGCTAATTATTTCAACTTAAAGCTTCCGAAATGAGAATTATCTATCCAAATCAACTCCGAACTTCCCGAAGATTAATTCCGACCATGCGTACAAGTCATAATACCTAAAATGAAGCTGCTCATGGACCCAAACAGCTGAACGGCATGCTAGAGCTCAAAACAACTGGTCGGGTCGTTACATTATCTACCACTTAAACAAACGTTCGTCCTCCAACGTGCTAAGAACTATGCTGGGGTTCTCCAAAATCACTGTTTAACACCTCGAGCACCTACCCATGCTACCACAACTCAGCTGAGCACCCTAGCTCGATCAATCTTAAGATACCCTTTTTCACTTGAGCAAATTAGTCTTACAGCCCAATTCTATCATTCTAATTTCTTTGCCAAGCCTACTCCAACATACGCTCACCGTATCAATAACCACACGTAGCACCAAAACATGACTACATAAACACCACTTTACTCACCGGGCCAAAATAACATTCTTTGATCAAATAATTCAAAATTCTACGAATCTGATGCTCTCATTGCAACTCATGGCCTACATAGGTCTTGCTACAACTCTTGCAATACTGCCACGACAAAAGATATGTGAAGAATTCATAACCAACAGTCGAGCCAACAAACTGTTGAGCCTATACTCCTAACAAGAAAACTTACCTTATTGCGAACCAAATAATGGTATTTGCTCCTTAATATACTTTATATAATCCGATCGCGGTGATCCTATATCCAATAACATTGTCTCACCCAGTACAAACTACCTAGGCAATAAGCCACCCCATA
Organism: Nicotiana glauca; assembly: GCA_026770625.1. Lineage (NCBI taxonomy): Eukaryota > Viridiplantae > Streptophyta > Magnoliopsida > Solanales > Solanaceae > Nicotiana > Nicotiana glauca. Next base: position 37,993 of record MU712001.1, on the reverse strand, counting down.
CATGGTCAAAAGTCTCGTATGATGCCACAATGTGCCAATAGGCTACCAATTTGAATGCGATACAAAAGGAAAATGAACTCTCAAAAGTAAATCCAATTACCCTTCTCACGAATCATACATGCAATACGGTCAAGATAATTAAACAGACACCCCGCTCACAAATAATACATGCGACGCTGGCACACAACTAATATAAGCTTTCCTCAAGAAAAGAGGAAACAAAATACATAAAATAGATACGGGGAACTGTAATCAACATCACACTATTGCGGCACGCAAACCTATCCAAATAACATACCCATGGAGGCGAGCCACCCGATCCACACATAAAGTTCGTATAAGGAGGTAAACACTGAGCTAGATTGCTCATTACTACAAGATACCGAATATCGGTCATAAGCACGCAAGTGCATAATACCATTTCTGGGGAGACATGTAGCACAAGTGAGGCGTGATATATGATCTGAATCTCGAGAGCCATCTTGCTCATGTAACATCATCTCTACGTGGAACCTCAACAGTCAACACATAAGAAATTTACCAAGCTGTCTCACAACTCACACGATTCTATATATCATTACATGAAATAGCTGATGATAAAATATCACCCCGACTACTGAATACTCCTCCATAAGGAGTGCTATGATGAAACGAACACATTAGTCCTGATATAAGGCCCATATTCGTATGTAAATCCATTCGCAGACCTTAAGCTAATTCTGATTGCACCAAAATAAGTCCATAATCTTTCCCGGGTCTAGAATAACCCTATTTTTCCCATAACACACAGGAACAACCATCATAACCGGAGTAATCCTCCATATTACACAACCCAATAAATTGAGTGCCCTCCAAGCATAAATTCTCAAACTAACAATATCATAACAATGTTCATACTTGGTTTAATTCTTTAATCAATCAAGTAACTACATGTCATACTTATACAATCTTCCCGAGGGGCACGCTTCCATGACCTTCCGTAATAGATGACAAGTCTGCACCTCCATACCACCAGCCATACTAATGCTAAAAAGTGATCAAGACTCCATAACTAGGATGCAAAGCCTCTTTCACAAATCACCAGCCTCAGGCAATGCTGTAGACAATACCAACTTACTCCAAATATCCAAATCCCCTTCCTGCTCATCCGAGCATATGACATCCTCGTCAAACATCAAACGGCAACCTTGATCCTCACCTTCAAATTTCATACCGTTTACTGCACCCAACATGCCAATATACGATAGAACACAATTTTCAACATAACTCCGGAACCACTAATAGATTAACACTTCATCATAAAAGTGTTTTTCACTTAGCTCACTTCATGAGAACCATAGTGACACATAGGTGAATTCTCATAACCGTAGAATATGCCAAATCTCTAAGTAGTGGTGTAAGCCACCATAGACCTTCCGGGACCCACCTACACATGACAGGCCATAATAATAGAATACTTCTAAATAACCTCAATTACGGGGCCGACAAGCCTCACATGTACCGTCACAAATCACTTGCACAATTCGCTGAAGGGACTGATTACTACCACCAATATGGAAATTCAAATATGGCTAACCAGTCTATCTTCTTCAAATTTATCCTTGATTTAAAGTAATAACTCCATTCAACACATAACACACTCTGTCCGCACTCATCTAGAGTGACCTTGAATCCATTAAATCCCACGAACCATTTCATACCTCTCAATTGCTGCACTGTAGGTCAAAATATCATAAAACATTCTGGGCACCTTCTCATAAGCTGCTACAAAGCTTGATTCTTAATAGTACCTATAGGTTCGAAATCATTAGGCACAACACTTTACCCATTTGAATCCACTATGACTATCGTTGAGAGCCACCCACTCTGACTGGGTCCCACTCTGAGGCTCCACTGGCATATGAACACCCATCTTAATAAAGCACTCGACTGAATCCCTTCCCTTGTAAATCACCTCTATACAAAGCATAAATCTGAATCATCCAAAGGTATGAACATGAGCCGGTTAGGCCAACCATAGCACACCTTCAATAATTACTTTGCCCAATTTATCACTTAGGCTCTTTTCATGTAGCTGAAATAACTTATCAATACGCCGATAACCCGAAACCTCACAGGAAGATAACCATACAACCCACTCGCAGTAGGGGGGGGGGGGCTCTCCCACTTAGCTTGAAGTCACTATTACACAACTCTGAAATTCACCAGGATTCCTTATCGCTTATTGACATAACCATGCGCAATCAACCGCAAAAATTCTTGGAATCTTTCTGCGAAACCCTCTTTTTATACCCTGAATCATCAACCACATTCGCACGACCGATCTCTTTATGGTATAACCATTATAATGCTTCGCAGAATCTTCGCCAACCACGCAACCGCTAATCTGCTCAAAGAGAATAACCCACCTGAGCCCGAGCTCACTCTCTAGCTGCACAAGTCCATTCACCCCCCCGTGGACATCAATTACATGCGCGGCATCATACTTCTAGCTCAAAGTTATGTGTCACCATCCTTCATATCAAGCAGACATTTTTCATCATATCAAGTCTCTCGCCTTATGATAGCCGATATTTCAAATTAAGTATGTAGACCCAGCCACTAAATCAACATACTGCTCTGACACTCTCCCACTTTGGGAAGACTCACTTCTTTAAGAAACTACTCGACCTCCACTTCTTACACCTAGCCTTTTGGAAGTTTAACCATTGCATGACACTTCTCACACGCCCTTCCTCATCCTTTGCTGCTCAGCTAATGCGTTAGATCAAAATTTATCTCAGTAGCATTTGAACCAATCGACCGCTACTCACCTTTAATCCTTTCCGAAGATCATCTTTCTCGAGCCGTCAGTATTAGAAATACACCTTCAATCCTGAACCACTGCACATCGTGATCTTTGATAGTCGTTTCTCTAATTTCATTTCATAATATTTTGCCGTAAAGGCAAATTGCAGAAGACCATGACATAGGTGAAATTAACACATACAATCGAGGATGACAACACTACATCGTAGATAAAAATTCCACCACGCTCGAAATTACCAAGTCTTGATACTCCATCACCCCTAATCTGGACATTCATAGGCCAATTGTTTTTCCCCTACCGGGAATAATTACCAAATCTCTAGATCATGTACTGAGTAAACCTCCCTTCAAGTCATTCACTTCCCCGACACGTAGGCAAATATCCTACCATCATAACAATACTGCGAAACAATCGGTCATAAGCATCATGGCAACTTGTGCCTAGCCTCAGAGCTTTCAGAAGTACCGCTACTGAGTTGAAAAGATAGAATATCCTTCCATAAGGCGACGATAATAGCTCAATCAGCCCCGTAGGGAGAAACATCCCGCACCACATTCGTAGTACCATTATAATCCTTCAATACTCGATTTATAACCAGCGGTTCGTGTCGCATAAAATTGAGTAGGAAGGAAATTAGCGCATAAGCCTCGAGGAATCAAATCGCACGATGAGGAATCAAAAAGGGAAGTACTCCTAATAGTTCTGACAGAAGTCTCCATATCGATCAGCGAGAGTCTACTGGACTTGCTCATGACTCGTGAGACCTAAGGGAACCTAGTTCTCTAATACCATATTCTCACGACCCAAAATCCACTAAGGGCCATGATGGCGCTAGACACCGCTGCCAGACAAGCCAACCCAAAATACTTAATAAAATTCTCATTTTAAATATTTTCGAAATCACAACTGTTATACGTTTAAATAATACATAATAAATTTCATTGAGTAACTAATAAAACATTTAATAACTTTTAAAATTCCGAATAAACCTATTGACATCCCAGAACCTGGTGTCACAAGTGCATGAACAATTTCTAGAAAGCAATACAATACAACAACTATCTGGAATACAAACTGGGTAAGAAGTAAATGCAATACACTGAAAGAGACTATACTAGCTGCGGGTCGCCTCGAGAAATGCAGCTCACCTAGTCCCTGTATCATCCATGCTGCTACGCCTAGTAGGCCACTAGAAGAACGTGTGCCTGTGCAACAAAAATGCATAGCAAGTGTAGCATGAGTACGAAAGCAACGTGTACTGAGTAAGTATCCCATCATATCTTGAAGAAGTAGAGACGAGATGGTTGACTTCGAAACTTACTAATGGTCCAGTAATGTTATATCAATAATGTATTAAATCGTGGATTTTTATAAGCATGATTTTAATCCAATAGAATTAAGCAAGTAAACAATTCTTTCTTCTATAGGAAATTTCCAAATTCCTTTTCATCATTTATACAAATTTTCTCAAGCTGGGAAGAGGCAATAACAACCTAAATAAGTTCAAGACAATCTATACAAGCATGTGAAAATTATGTCGATGACGTACGGTCCGATCCAACAATATTTAAACAGTGCAATGCAAGAGGGTCAAATGACGTGAACCATAGATGCATCTATTTAATCTACCGAGGCATTCAGCCTGTTCGATAATTAAAACACACACAGATAGTTAGTCAAGAAATCATCATGAAATAATTATCCGAAGAAAACAAATTCTCTTTTTAACAATTTAAGAAAAATAAAGTTTAATCCTTTTAGAAATTCATTTACCAATTCGATAGGGTTTAAGCAATACAAATGTAAATAATATTGTAGATATTCCATGTATGGCATGCTTTAGGGTCCTAAACTACCCGGACTTACACATTTTAGTAGCTACGCACGGACTCTCGTCACCTCGTGCATACGTAGCCCCCACAAATAGGAGCACAGAATCAATTATTTCGACTGAGGGGACAATTCCCTTTTACAAGGTTAGAAAAGAGACTCACCTCGCTTCGAAGATCCATAACCGACATTCCACGCCCTTCCGGAGACTCGAGTCGATGCTAATTGCTCAAAAACTAGCCAATAATTATGCAAATACATTACTATATGCTCAAGTGCTCATTATAATACAATTTATAACAATCCCCAACCCAAAAAGAAAAGTTGACAAAAATGTCCTCGGGCCCACGTGCCCGGATTCCGAAATTTTGGGATGATAAAGTTTACCCACGAACTCACGAACTCAAATATATGATTTTCTCTTAATTACATACCCAAAATATTGGTCAAATTCTAAGAATATCAATTTTCTAGGTTTTCCTCAAACCCCCAAATTTCTACCAATTTACATGCTAAAATACTTACATAATAATGTATTTAACTCCAGATAGGTGGGAATAGATTACCTTATCGTTGATGATTAAAATCCCTTCTTGAAACCCTCCAAGAACCGCCCAAGCAAGGAACACATGAGAGAAAATGGCGAAATCCCGCTTTTTAAAACGCTCACTGCCTCCTGCATTTTCCGCACCTGCAGTCTCTTAATCTCTTCTGCAGTTCCGCAGATGTGAGACCAAATGTCGTTTCTACATTTCGGGACTCCCCAGCCCATTCCGCTTCATCGCTCTCTCTACCACAGATACGGTCCCATATCTGCGGCAGAACGATCGTATCTGCAGTCCCAGCTCTCTTCCGTCAGTACTGCATCTGCGACCATAGGGCCACTTCTGCGGCTCCGCACTTACGGCCCTAGTCTCGCAGGTGCGGTTGCCCCAGCAACCAGCTTTAAACTCCAAATTCAATCCGTTAACCACCCAGAATCCTTTAGAGGCCCCCGGGATGCCAACCAGTCCCAAAACATATTACTGACTTGCTCAAGGCCTCAAATCAGATCAAACAACGCTAAACTCATGAATTGACCTCCAATCCAAGCTTTATGAGCTTTAGAATTTCAAACTTTTACTTTCGATGTTTAAACCTATCACATCACGTCCGACTGACTTCAAATTTTACGCACAAGTCATATTCGACATTACAGACCTACTCCAACTTTCGGCATCAGATTCCGAACAGTCCACTTCCGATCAAACTTCTCAAAAACCTTCAAATATCTATCTTTAGCCAAATGACTCCAAAATGACCTACAGACCTCCGAATTCACTTCTGATTGCGCTCACAGCTCCAGAATCACCATACGGAGCTACTCCCAAACTTGGAATCCCAATCAGACATAGATAACTTTGAAATGCACTTCGACACAGACTTATGAAGTTTGTTTCAAAATGATAACTTCCACAATAGGCGCTAAAATACTCCCATGTTATCAAAAAACTTGATCCAGGCATACGCCCATGTTTGAAATCATCATACAAACCTGCTGGAACATTCAAATCCTAATTCCGAAGTCGTTTACTCAAAATTCTGATCTTAGCTAATTCTTTCAACTTAAAGCTTCCGAAATGAGAATTCTCTTTCCAAATCAACTCTAAACTTCCCGAAGTTCAATTTCGACCACACGTGCAAGTCATAATGCCCTAAATGAAGCTACTCATGGCCCTAAACTATTGAATGGCATGCTAGAGCTCAAAATAATGGGTCGGGTCGTTACAGTATGTGTCATACCTGAAGTGCTCTTTCTATCCAAAAAAAACATGCATAATTATCATCGGTATATCCCAATTAGTTTAAATTACTTTTGGGTACCATATGAAAAGAACAGTGGTACCTTTTAGGTATCCTAATATCCTCTTCAAAACAGTCAAGTGAGATTCCTTTCGATTTTCCCGAAAACTAGCACAAAGGCCTATACTAAAAACAATATAAGGTCTAGTAGTAGTGAGATATAACAAAGAGCCAATCATTCTCCTATATATCTTATGATGAACATATGAACCAGGTTCATCTATATATAATATTTTGGCTGTTGCTATAGGAGTGTCAATTTCTTTGGAGTCTTCCATTTTAAACCATTCAAGCACTCTTTCACATACTTCTATTTGTGGATCATAGTTCCATTTGAATTTTATTTAATTTATAAGCCTAAAAAGAAATTATGCTCGCCCATCATACTCATTTTAAATTCACTCCCTATTATCTTAGAAAACTCTTTAATTAACCTATTTGTGGTTTCTCCAAAGATTATATCATCAATATATATTTGAATTTCCAAGAGATCTTTACCTTTTTCTTTCAAGAAGAAAGTATTGTCAATTTTACCTATCTTGTAGCCTGATGTCGCCCAAGTTCACACCTCAAATTGGGTTTGAGAAGCGGTCGATGTAATTATAATTACCCCTACTAGGAGTCTGGATCGAATGCCCATAGAGCATAGATGAGATTAGGTATATACTTGAACTAAGCGTATAATGTGTCCAAAATGCACTTCCACATACTTTATTGTTTTCATCTACTTTTAAATTTTGTTATTGTTTGCAAATGTTGAACTAGAGAATGATATTTTTGGTGTTGCTTCTCAAGTTTGTAAAAGATATAGGGTTGTGACTTCCACCTAGGTGGTTGCCTAGCGGGTTGTGGGCTTTAGAGCGAGTTTCGTTGGTTGGGGCGTAATATAGCAATCAACACGACATTACCCGCTCAATATCTCTCGATAATAGAGGAGTTTTGCCCAATTTGACTTTCTCATGTCCAAATGGGTAACTCACAAAATAGTTGATAGATACTCAAGTTGGGTTTTACTATCTCTAGATTCAACCCTTTAATTGGGACTATCAATTTCTTGAGTTCACCCTAATTTCTTGTTAGACAAGTTTTCCTGGACTTAGTCTCTCTTTCTCAAGTAGAGACTAAGTCAAATAGGCTTGAATCAATATTTGCAACCATTAGCTCTACAACTAGAGCAAGAACTAGGCTCACTAGTACACACCCAATCATAAACATGCCCAAAATCAAACACCATTAGGTAACCACACCAGTTTTGGGTAACAACCCTATCTAGAAATTTAGCTACTCATAGATTAAAATGAAGAAAATAGAGAAGAAATGACAATTAATCTCATATTAAAAGATTAAAAGACAAAAATCTAATGTTTAATCACTAAAATTAGCTAAAGTTGCTAAAATAATCAAAGAATAACGGCTACATATGTTTTGATATTCAAAACATAACCTAATTTCATAAAAAAAGACTATTTATACACAACTGGAAATTTTAGATAAAAATCCCATTTCGGAGGTTCTGCAGCCACACAGTTCCATGTGCAGTCCGCACTTCTTCATTATTCTTGGCAGGAGCTTGGTTTTTGACCGCATAAATCTGGATTGCATCCATATTTGCTTTTTTGTGGTTCGCAAAATTGTGAGTGAGACCGCACATGCCTTTTCTGTAGACTGCACAAATCTGTATGCGACTGCTTGGCTTGATTTTGCGACCACATAATAATTGTGCGGTCCGTATATCCTTGAAGCCCGCACTGGGACTTCTCTAAACTTAAACACTTTGGTGGCTTCTGCGGCCGCACAATAATTGTATTGTCCGCACTTTACATTAGACCTCTGTTGGATTTTCTTTGTATTTCGCGGCCGAAAAAGGAATTCTACAGCCCGCATATTTAGCCTTTTGCCTGCTTTTTGTCCTTGAGTTTATTTATTCCTTTTTGAATTGTATTTCATCTTCTTGGATCAATTCCCAATCTTCCTACATTTAAGCATATTTTATCAGTTTTAAGGAAAATAATTAAGCACTTTTGGACTAAAACAAAATTAAAAAGGCGCTAATAAGTAGTCAAAATGTCAACTGATCAACTGCCTCAAACTTAAGCTTTTACTTGTCCTCAAGTAGTTAAGGTAATTCCAACCCTACATGCTAAGAGCTTTTCCAAATATGCTAAGGTGAATCAAACACACATCAATTGTGACCAACTATTATCCACAAAGTTTATGAATTATTAATAAGGTAATGATTTGACTTTTTAAGCACAATAATTCAAATGTGACACCAGAGCATCAACATTTGACTTTATTCATCAAGGAAGCTCGTTCTTTCATATAGGTCATTGTGGATCCTAAGTTCCTCCTCCTCTACTCTCCGTTAGCATATCTCACTAAAGAATGTAGCACTTAATTCAAGGATTTTTGAAACGTTCGCTCATCTTTCTCAAAATAATGTCACAAGTACGACTCTAAGTATCATATGGTTTCCCCTCGTGTAACTCACCGCTAATGTAAGTTCACTCAGCTTGAAATTACGTAGGACTTTTTCGAAATGTAATGAAGGCTTTTGGACAGGGGTAGGAAATGTTGGAATAGAAACGAGTTCATCTTTCCTTAAGCACTCTATTTTTCTCTTTTTGGCTTACTTATTGCCGACTCTTTGAGTCATTTTCTTTTTCCTTAAGGGAACTAGAGTGAGACTTAACATCACTCTTTCTCGGTCATGATGTTCATTTTATCCTTCTTTGTTTTCTCCATGATTTTCATAATTGCTTTACTTTGAATCCCTTCAGCTCTTCACTTTATTCGCTTTCTTTTTTGCATTTTTCTTTTATTCCTTCTTTCTTTTTCTTTGCCTTTATTTTCTTCATTTAATTTCTTTTTTTCCCTTGATACCACTTCCAAACTCCTTATCTCTCCCCCAAACTTATGTTTTAGCCAATTACTCCTCAAGAGTGTTAAGAAAAGCTAGGGTGCCAAGAGAGGGTCATTACAAAACGGGTAAAGGCTTGTAACATGACTATCAAATGAGAAAGGTCTTAGGCTTAAATGGGTTGACTAGGGATAGCAACATTGGTAGGACATGAAAATTTTCAAGAGGGCTAAGGAGAGCCTACAATTACTTCTCAAGCCAAGCAACACTTAAAATTTCTCCTAGAAACACATGCGGAGCAAGTTGTAGACCATTCGCACGAGTACTTGCATCACTACAGGAAAATAGGCCTTTAGCAATGGGAATTTCAGTCGTTAAAACTCTAAATCTGGTTGTTATAAATCAATTACGATGGGGTAAAAATCGATCATCGCCGGTAGTTAGTGCCTCCGTCGTTAAAGGTAAACAACGGATTTTGATCCCATTGTAAAAACTCTTTTAATGATGGAAAGGAATACAGTTGTTATACCAACATTAGTGAGGGAATTTTACCATCATTAAATGTCATTCCAGTTGTTAAACACTTCACTAGCAGTAACTAATTTTCAGTCGTTGTTAGTGTTTGGCGATCGAAATTCTATTCGTTAATCTTATGTACTTTCAACGACATAAAACCCAAAGTTTTCCTTAGCTAATGTGAAATTTAAATAAATAAATATATTACACGCATTCAAAATCATACAAAGAATGAAGTTATATCGACATAAAACATCTTGTTTAATTATAAAAAACTAAAACATCAAATAATATATTACATCCGAATTGCATGATCCTTTTGTTTCAATTCCTTAAAGAAAACAGAAAACTAAAGACAAAGCGAAATAGTATAGTTTGTACAGATGACGACTACAACTCTTAATAAAAAAAAATAGATTTCCCTTGTTTTTCAACAATTCCACATTCTTCAACTTGTTAAAACTCTCTTGAAGGATGATTCTTCAAACTTCAGGCCCTTTATCTGTTAAAACAACTTCATATTAGTTGAGTAAGAAAATAATATTTAAGATTGGTAAGTCGCTACCACACAGTAAAATTTAAAACCACGAAGCGAAGAACATTTCAAAATACTATAAATAATTAGTGCTTCTTACAACTAAATCCAACATTAAGATTATCATGAAATATATTACTAATGCTCGCCAACAGTATAATAGCCAATACATTGGGAGCAAATGATATCATATATAAAAAAGTATTACTATTCCCTTCTAATAATCATGCAGCAGTAGCTGTGGCAGGACATGTTGAAAAACAAGGAAAAGAGTCAGCTATAGTAGTTTCATCTTTAGGAGATAATCTTCATTTGAATGCATCAAGTGATCGAGCTACTGCTGAGAAAAAATATTATGGTCAGGAGCAGCCTAACATGTATGTGTTTCCAGCTGAGCAAGAGAAAGAAACCAAAACAATGATTGACCTACTGCTACACTAGGTGACTTAGCTGGAAAACTACCAGGTTTTAGGGATGAAACTGGTGCAAAAAGAACCAAAGATGGGAACATCGTGCATGCTAATCCTAAGACTACTGGGATTACATCTATTAATGCAGCTTCTACTCCCAAGTTTCTTGGTTTGAAAAGTGCACAAATATGGTAAATAGCTGTGTCAACTCAGTCAAAGAAGAAACAACTCCAAAATAAAAAAGAAAAGAGTAGAACACTTTCCACCTCACTAGCAGTAAGAAACCATTGTTTGAGTTTCTTAGCATCACTTAATCAAAAATAAAGAGAGAACAAACTATTGCATCAGTCATGCATTTATAAATTTATATATATCTCCTCAGCAGAGCAAACTAGTGCTCTTTCCAGCCAGATTAATCGTAATACTACTCCATTTTAATATCTCAAACAAATAAGCTGACAACAACAATAAATACTTGAATATGCTATTCCATACAAAGACATATCAATAATTTACATTAATCACATATATATCAAATGGAATATATAAATGACAATAACCATAATACTTTAAAGCTAGAACTAGAAAAGATACAACCTCAAAACTGTCAGGAACATATATTTTTATGGCAACATTAGAGGAAATTAAAAGCTCATTTATGGAAAAATAATTCCGTACTGTAAACTTAAGGGCTTAACCCAAGTAAACATAGTAAAGGACCAGATGAGAAAAGACAAACTTTTCTTGTCAATGTCAGGAATGTGTCACGACCCAAAATTCACAAAGGGTCGTGATGGCACCGGACACCGCTGTCAGGCAAGCCAACCAAATTATACTTAATTAAATTCTCGTTTTAAATATTTCCGAAATCACTTATTTACTACATTTAAACAACACATAGTAAATTTCACTAAATAAGCAAGGAAAAAATTTAACAACTTATAAAATTATGAATAAACCCATAGACATCCCCAGAACCCGGGGTCACAAGTGCATGAGCTATTTCTAGGAAGCAATACAATACAACAACCGTCCGAAATATAAATTGGACAGAAAGTAAATACAATACACTGAAAGAGACTATACTAGCTGCGGGTCGCCTCGAGAAATGCAGCTCATCTAGTCCCCGTATCATCCATGTTGCTACGCCCAATAGGCCACTAGAGGTACATGTGCCTGTGCAACAAAAATACGTAGCGAGTGTAGCATGAGTACGAAATCAACGTGTACACTGTAAGCATCCCAACTAATCTCGAAGAAGTAGAGATGCGAGGTCGACTTCGACACTTACTAGTGGTCCAATTATGCAATATCAATAATACATTAAATCGTTGATTTTTATAAACATGATTTTAATCCAATAGAATGAAACAAGTATACAATTATTTCTTTTATAGAAAATTTTCAAAATTCCTTTTCATCATTTATACAAATATTCTCAAGCCAGGAAGAGGCAATAACAACTTTAATAAGTTCAAGGCAACAATACAAGCATGCGCAAATCATGTCGAGGACGTACGACTCGATCCAACAATATTTAAATAGTGCACTGCCAGAGGGTCGAATGGTGTGAACCATAGATGCATCTATTACCCCGCTCACGAATCATACATGCGACGCAGCCAAATATAAATAAGCACAACAATCAATCAATCAAGAAATCACTAGGAAAGAGTTATCCTAAGAAAAGTCAATTCCCTTTTTAACATTTCAAGAAAAATGAAGTTTAAATCTTTTTAGAAATCCATTTACAAATTCAATATCATTCAAGCATTTCAAGCTGGCAATACGATTACAAATAGTCCAAGTACAACAGGCTTTTGGGTCCTAGACTGCTTGGACATAAATATAATAGTAGTTATGACCGGACTCTCGTCACCTCGTGCGTACGTAGCCCCCACAAATAGGAGCACATAACCAATTAGCTCACCTATGTGGACAATTCCCTCTTACAAGGTTAGAAAGGAGACTCACCTCACTCCGAAGATCCGTAACCGGCATTCCACGACCTTCCGAAGACTTGAATCGATGCTACTTGCTCCAAACCTAACCAATAATTATGCAAATCCATTAATATATGCTCAGTTTCTCATTATAATTCAATTTATAACAATTCCTAAACCCAATCGAAAAGTTAAAAAAAATGCCCTCCGGCCCACGTGTCCGGATTCCGAAATTTTTCGAAGTTAAAATTTACCCATGAACTCACGAACTCAAATATACGATTTTCTCTTAATTCCATAACCAAAATCGTGGTCAAATTCCAAGAATATCAATTTTTTAGGTTTTCCCTCAAACTCCAAGTTTTCTACAAATTTCCATGTCCAATTCCGTATATAATCATGTATTTAACTCAAAACTAGCATAAATTACTTACCTAATGCTTGGTGGTAAAAATGACATCTCAAAGTTGCTCCAAAATCGGCTACAATGGAAGAAATGGGGCTGAAATGAACCCAAACCCCGATTTAAAAGAAGCTCACTACGTCTAGCATTTTTGCACCTGCGGTCCCTTGACCACTTATGCGGTTCCGCAGGTGCGGACTTTCTACCGCTCCTGCGATTTCTCACCAGGCCCCATTTTCCGCTTCTATGCCTAGACCACCGCAAGTGTGGTCCCGCTTCTTAGGCTACATGATCGCATATGCGGTCTCTCCTCTTCTGGTTTCAACACGTATCTTTGGCTCTTCTGGCCATTATGTGGCTCCGCACCTGCGGTCCAAGTTTTATAGGTGCGGTTATACCAGCAACCAGCAACTTTAGCCCCTTCAAAAATTTCACTTTCGATCCATTAACCACCCAGAATCCACTCGAGGCCCCCGGGGCCCAAACTAATCACACCAACTAGTCCTAAAACATATTACGGACTTAGAACTTTTAAACAACGCTATAATCGAGAATCGACCTCCAATACAAGCTTTTTGAACTTTAGAACTTGAAACTTTTATTTTCTATGTTTAAACCTATCAAATCATGTCCGATTGACCTCAAAAGTTGCTCACAATTCAAATCGACATTGCGAGCCTACTCCAGCTTTCGGAATCAGATTCCAACCCCGATTTCAAAAAATCCACTTCCGGTCAAACCTCTTAAAAACCTTCAAGTTTCTATCTTTAACCAAATGACTCCAAAATGTCCCATGGACCTCTGAATTCACTTTCGATCGTGCTCCCAACACCCGAATCACCACACGCTGCTACTCCCAGAATCGAAATCCCAATCAAACATTGGTAACACTAAAATGCACTTCAACCCAAACTTATGAAATTTCTTCGAAAATGCTAACTTCCACAATAGGCGCCAAAACGCTCCCGGGTTATCCAAAACCCGACACGGACATACGCCCAAGTCCGAAATCATTATACGAACCTGATGGAACCTTCAAATCCTGATTCTGAGGTCCTTTACTCCAAATTCCGATCATAACTAATTCTTTCAACTTAAGGCTTCTGAAATGAGAATTTTCTTTGCAAATAAACTCCGAACTTCCCGGACTTCAATTCTAACATTACATGCAAGTCATAATACCTGAAATGAAGTTGTTCATGGCCTCACATTGCTGAACGGTGCGCTAGAGCTAAAAACGACCGGCCGAGTCACTATATTCTCTCCGACTTAAACATATGTTCGTCCTCGAACGTGCTCAGAACTGTGCTAGGGTTGTCCGAATTCTCTATTTAACACCTCGAGCACCTACCCATGCTATCACAAATCAACTGAGCACCCTATCTCGGTCAGTCTGAAGACATCCCCTTTAACTTATTCATTTAAGTCTTAGAGCCCAATTCCATCATCCAGAATTCTCTTCTAGGCCTGTTCCAACATACGCACACTAGATCAATAACTACACGCAACACTAAAACAAGTCCTCGTACCTTAGCTGAATTCACAACTTGCTCCACCTTACTCACCGGACCACAGTAACATTCTTCGGTCAAATAATTCAAAAATTCAACGAATCTGATGCTCCTATTGTAGCTCATGACTTACATAGGTCTTGCTCTAACTCTTACAATGCCGCCATGATGGAAAAGATATGTAGAAATTCATAACCGACTACCGAATTCAACAAATCATTTGGTCTATACTCCTGACAAGAACCCTTGCCTCATTCTGAATCGAATAATGGTCTTTGCTTCTTAATATACCTCATATAATCAGATTGGACTGATCCTAAATCCAATGATCTCGTCTCACCCAGTACGATCTGATTAGGCAATAAGCCACCCTAGATATGATCAAAAGTCTCATATGATTCCATAATGTGCCAATAGGTTAGGAACTCAGAGGCGATACAAAGGGTAACGAACTCTAGAAGGAACTGCTCACTTACGCAACTAATGTGAACTTCCCTCAGAAAATGGGAAACAAACACACATAAAATGAAGCATGAAAACTGCATTCAACACCACACTATTTCGGTGCGTAACATGATCCAAACAACATACCCATGGCTGTCACGACCCCAACCCTGGTCGTGATGGCGCCTAACACACTGCTATGCAAGCCCGACCAATTCAACAACCTTAACCATTTTTATATTGTTCATGAATTAATTAACACAAATAATTACTAAGTCATAATACTGAAACTCTAAAATATAGTTAAAATATGTGGGAAACCCAAGTAGAAATACTACTACACAGCCCGAAGAATCCAGTTTCACAAGTCCGAGCCTCTAATATACGAGTGTCAACCTACTACATAATATTCCAAAGAAACGCAGAATATAATAAATAGGATTGATGGGAAGATCAGGACTGCGGACGTCATGCAGCTACCTTGATGCTCCCGGATATGATGCTCGATTCAGAAAGTCTCACTCAGCCTCAGTGGGTGCACCTGAATTTGCACACAAGGTGCAGGGAGTAAAGTGATTACTTCCAACTCAGTGAATAATAAACATAAATAAAGGCTGAGAATAAGAAATCCTGAATAGGCACAAAGTAATTCTATAAATACAGCAACTTGAACCCAGCAGTACAAATCAGTAAATCAAGGAAAACGATTATGGAAATACCACAATAGATAAATAAGTAAATTACAATCTAATATGCAATGCGACACATAAGCTGGTAAATCTCCAGTACCCGCTGCGGCGTGCAGCCCGCTCCATTTATTTATCGTCGACGACGCTCTCTAGGGGTGTGCAGACTCTGGGAGGGGCCCCTTACGGCCCAAGCGCAATATCAAGCCATCTCGTCGCATCCATTAGGTCCTAAGCCTCATATCAACATCAATGTAATACTGCTGCGGCGCGCAGCCCGATTCCACACTCAGTCCAGAATCACATAAGCCCCTTAGGCGCAATAGCATATAAAATATTCAGCACAAACTTCATTAAAAGATATTATTTAAGTTCCAAGTTTTGAGAAAAAATGGCTGAGTTTGCTAAACAGTATTAAATACTAGGACTGAGTTTAATTATCTATAAATATGGTAAGAAACCAGTAAAACCAATCCCTGAAGGATTAAGCAGTTGGCATGAAGCCCAATTATGATAATTAATCCATTTTTATAAGGATATCTACTAAGCTTCAATCAATTAGGTATTAATTTTATTAAGCGGGACGGACCAAGTCACGATCCCTGACGGTGCTCTACCCCACGCCCGTTATCCGGCATGCAAGTCACCTCAACATAGCACTACAGTGTGCAAATTCGAGGTTTCAAACCCTTAGAGCATCATTTACATCTATTACTCACCTCAAGCCTGCCAAAATACTAGATCGCTATGCCCTTGCCTCTCAAATCGACCTCCTCATGTGCCAAATCTGATCAAAACCACAACGAATACATCACAATGTGCAAATGGATTAATACCCAATCGAAAACAATCAAAAAATAGCGAAAATCTCGAAATTAGCAAAACCTGAGCCTCGGGACCATTTCTCAAAATTCAGAAAATTTTACACCAACAAGTTCATTATCTCTCCACGAGTCTATACATATAAAGAATACCAAAATCGGAGTCCAAATGACCCCTCAAATCCCAATTATCGCCCTCTTAAGTTTCAAGCCCTAAACTACCATTTTTGTCCATTAATTTCTTATGTTTTCAGCTCTAATCCATGTATTTACACCATAAAATCATGTTTTAAGTCCAAGAATCCATACCTATTCAATGCCCTTGAAACGCTCTTCAAAATCGCCCAAAAACTCTCCAAGCCCGAAGTGAAATATGTTAACTCTTTCAAAATTTGCGAAAAAGACCAATTAAATATCCTGCCTAGTCTTTCTCGCTTATGCGGTCCCATTTCCTCTTATGCGGGACCGCTTCTGCGGTCACTCCATCTGCTTCTGCGGACTTCCACTTAAAGCACCCGCCCACTTCTGCGGCTCCAATTCCGCACAAGCAAAACTGCTCCTGCGGTCCACCCTTCCGCTTCTGCGAAAACTGCCTCAAGACTCAAAACCGCTTCTGCGAAAACTGCCTCAAGACTCAAAACCGCTTCTGCGGCTTCCTCCTCCGCTTCTGCGGCTTCCTCCTCCGCTTCTGCGAAACCACACCTGCGGTCCCATAACCACATGTGCAAAAATACCAGATACCAGTAGAAGCCTACAATTTACCAAGGCTCAAAACTCCCCGATAGCCATCCGAAATCATCTTGAGGCCCCTGGGACCTCAACAAAAAACACAAACATGATCCAATACCTTATTCAAACTTGCTCGAATCATCAAAACACCATAAATAACACCTAAACAATCAAATTACATCAAATTCAAGCCTAAGTTCATCCAAATCTTTCGAAACTTGCATTCGATCAAAAACCCAACAAAAACACCTTCGAATCAACTGAAATTTTGCACACACATTCCAAATTACCTAACGAAGCTATTGCAACTCTCGGAATTCCATTCCGACCCTCGGATCAAAATCTCACCTGCCAACCGGAATTCGCCAAAATACTAACTTCGCTAAAACAAGCTAACTTTTACTCCGACCCTCCAATCTACTTCCGATCACGCTTCTAAGTCCCAAATCATCCCCCGAAGCTAACCAAATCGTCAGAAATGACATCTGATCCTTTTAACTCATAAGTCAACATTTGGTTGACTTTTTCCAAACCAAACTTTCTCTAAAGAGACTGAGTGTCTCATTTTCTTCTAAAACCATTACAAATCGACTCATTGACCCAAGACTCTTATAATGAAACATGAGAAAGCAGAAAATGAGGAAAACAAGGCGGTAACTCACGTGATGACGGGTCGGGTCGTCACAATGGCGGTGTGCCACCCGATCCACACATAACACTCACCTAAAGAGATGCACATCAAGCTAAATTACGCATTAGAACAAAATACCGAATATTGGTCGTGCATAATACCATCCCTGAGGGAACATGTAACGCTATAAGCTACAAAACTCAAGCACAACTGAGGTGCGATCTACGATCAGAATCTCAGGAGCCATTTTGTTTAAATAACATCATCTCTATGCAGAATCTCGACATATAAAAAAATTCCCAAGCTGCCTCGCAACTCACACGGCGCAATGTATCATTTCATGAAATAACTGGCGACGAAATAGCAACCTAGCTACTTGTCCATAAGGAGCGCATTAGTGAAATGAACACATGTGGCCTGATATAGAGCCCACATTCACATTTGAATCCATCCACAGACCTCAAACTGATTCTGATCGCACTAAACTAGGATGATAAATTTTCAAATGTCCATAATAACTACCATTTCTCTCATAATACATAAGAACAACCATCATAATTGGAATAATCATCCACAGTCTACAACTGAATAAATCAAGTGCCCTCAAGACATCAATTCCCAAATCAATGATACCACCGCAATCTTCATACTTGGTTTAATTCTCCACCCAATCAAGTGATTACATGTCACACTTATACAACCTTCCCGTGGGGCACGCTCCCACAACCTTCCATGACGGATAACCGGTCTGTACATCCAGACCACCGGTAGTACCAACGCTAAAAAGATATCAAGGATCCTTAAAAAGGATACAAAGTTTTTTCACAGAACACCAATCTCAGGTGATGATGAAGGTAATACCAGCTTTTTTAAACATTGAAACTCCTTTCCTGCTCGTCCGAGCTCGTGACATCCTTACCAAAACCAAACTGCAACCTTGATCCTCACTTCGAATTTCATACTACTCTCTGTAATCAACATGCCTATATACGATAGAACACGATCTTTCCTCATAACTACGGAACCATTAATAGCTTAACACTTCTTCATATAAAAACCTTTCACTTAACTCACTTCATAAGAACCATAGCAATACACGAGTGAATTCTCATAATCGTAGAATATGCAAATCTCTAAGTAGTGGTCTAAGCCACCATAGCCCTTTAGGAATCCACCTACACATAACAGGTCATAACAGTAGTATACTTCTGAATAACATCGATTATAGTGACCAACAAGCCTCATACGTACTAATACAACTCACTTGCATAACTTGATCACATTGAAGCAACCTATCACTACCACCAATATGCCAATTCAACTATGTCTAACTAACCTACCTTCTTCCAATTTATCCTTGATTGCCTTAGAAATGTTAACTCCATTCAACACATAACACACTCCACCTGCACTCATCCCGAGTGATCGTGAATCACGAAACCATGTTGTTTCAAATCCCATAAACCATTTTAGACCTATCAATCGCTACATTGCAGGTCAAAACATCACAGAACATTCTGGGAACCTTCTCATAAGCTGCTATAAAGCTTGATTCTTTACGGTACCTATAAGCTCGAAATCATTAAGCACCAAACCTTACCCCTTTGAATCCACTAGGACCATTGTTGAGAGCCACGTGCTCTGACTTGGCCCGAAGATAATCAACTCCATATTTCTTCTAGCACAAGCATATCCTCTCGATGGAACACTTGGCAGAATCACTTCCCTTGAAACCCACACTTATACGAGGCATAAATCCTGAATCCTTTCCCAAGTCTGAACATGATCCAATAAGGCCAACCGTAGCACACCTTTAAGAATTCTTTTGCTCGAATTACCACTTATGTTCTTTTCCCATTGCTGAAATATCCCATCAATATGCTAGTAACCAGAAATCTCACAAGTAGTTAACCATGCAACCCAATCATAGGCGGTAGGACTCTGCCCTTTAGCTTAAAGCCACTAATACACCATATCTAGAATTCACCTATATTCTTGATCCTTTTTTGACATAACCATGTGCAATTGACCGCAAAAATTCTCGGAACCTTTCTGTAAAAACCCTTTTTATACTCTGAATCATCAACCACATTCGCACGAACGATCCCTTTGCAGCATAACCGTTAGAATTCTTCGCAGAAGATTCGCCAACCACGCAACTACTAACTTGCACACAGGAAATAACCCACCTTAGCCCGAGCTCACTCTCTAGTTGTACAAGTCCATTCACCCCTCGTGGACAGCAATTACATGTGCGACATCATCCTTCCAACTCAAAGTTAGGTTGTATCCTTCTTCATTTCAAGTAGCTCCTTTCTGTTGTATCAAATCTCCTACCAAATAATAGTTCGCACTTTGAATTAAGTCTGTACACCAAGCCACTAAGTCCATACACTGTTGTACCACTCTACAACTTTAGGCAGACTCACTTCTTTAAGAAACTACTCAACCTCCGCTTCTTGCACCTGGCCTTCTGGAATATTAACCTCTGCATGACACTTCAAACACGTCATTCCTCATCCTTTGCCACTTAGCTAATGCCTTAGATCGAAATCTATCTTGGTAGCATTTGAACCAATATACCGCTACTCACTTTAAAACCTTTTCGATGGTCAACTTTCTCGAGTTGACAATAATAGGAATGCATATCCAATCCTGAACCATCGCACCCTGCGATCTCTGACAGTTATCTCTCAAATATTATTTTACAATATCTAGCCCCAAAAGCAAATTACAGAAGACCACCACACTAGCAAACTTAGTACACTCAACAAAGACAACGACACCTCATCATAGATGAAAAAAAAATTCCGCCATGCTTGCAAAAGCCAAGCCTTGCTACTACATAAACCCAGATCTGAACATTCTTAGCCCTATTTCTTTTTCCTTCGCTAGGAATAAAATGTAATCTCTAATCATGCACTGGGAGAACTTCCTTCCAAGTCATCCATTGCCCTAACATATAGGCAAGTATCCTGTCATCATATCAATATTGTACGATAACCATTCATGAGCAATCATAGCAACCTCTGCATACTGTTACTGAGTTGAAATGATAAGATATGCTTCCGCAAGGCTGCGACAATAGCCCAATCAACTATACAGGAGAATAATCCCGTACCACATCTGTAGTGCCATTACAATTCTTCAATTCTCAATTTATAACAAGCGGTTCTCATCGGCTAAGATAAAGTAGGAAGGAAACATGGGCATAAGCCTCAAGGAATCAAATCGCATGATGAAGAATCAAGACGGGAAGCACTCCTAACATCCCTGTAGCCTCACGAAGATAAGTACAGACATCTTCGTACCGATCTACAAGACTTTACTAGATTTGCTCGTGACTCGTGAGACCTAAGGGAACCTTGTGCTCTGATACCATGTTGTCACGACCCAAAATCTACTAAGGGTCGTGATGGCGTTGAACACCGCTGTCAGGCAAGCCAACCAAAATACTTAATTAAATTCTCGTTTTAAATATTTCTGAAAATCACTTCTTTACTACATTTAAACAACACATAGTAAATTTCACTAAATAAGTAAGGAAAACATTAAACAACTTATAATATTCGGAATAAACCCATAGACATCCCCAGAACCCGGTGTCACAAGTGCATGAGCTATTTTTAGGAAACAATACAATACAACAACTGTCCGGAATATAAATTGGACAGGAAGTAAATACAATACACTGAAAGAGACTATACTAGTTGCGGGTCACCTCAAGAAATGCAGGTCACCTAGTCCCTGTATCATCCATGCTGCTACGCCCAATAGGCCACTAGAAGTACATATGCCTATGCAAAAAAAATGCACAGCGAGTGTACTATGAGTACGAAAATAACTTGTACTCAGTAAGTATCCTGTCTAATCTCGAAGAAGTAAAGATGAGAGGTCGACTTCGACACTTACTAGTGGTCCAATAATGTGACATCAATAATACATTAAATTGTGAATTTTTATAAACATGATTTTAATCTAATAGAATGAAACAAGTATACAATTATTTCTTTCATAGGAAATTTCCAAAAATCCTTTTCATCATTTATACAAATATTCTCAAGCCAGGAAGAGGCAATAACAACTTTAATAAGTTCAAGGTAGCATACAAGAATCTGCAAATCATGCCGAGGACGTACGACCCGATCCAACTATATTTAAACTGTGCACTGCCATAGGGTCGAATGGAGTGAACCGTAGATGCATCTATTACCCCACTCCCGAATCATACATGCGACGCGGTCAAATATAAATTAACACAACAATCACTCAATCAAGAAATCATCAGGGAATAATTATCCCAAGAAAAGCCAATTCCCTTTTAACATTTCAAGAAAAATGAAGTTTAAATATTTTTATAAATCCATTTACTAGTTCGATGTGATTCAAGCATTTGAAGTTGTTAATAAGATTACAAATAGTCCAAGTACAACATGTTTTTAGGTCCTAGACTACCCGGACTTAAACGTAATAGTAGCTACGCACGAACTCTCGTCACCTCGTGTGTACGTAGCCCCCATAAATAGGAGCACATAACCAATTAACTCACCTATGGGGACAGTTCCCTTTTACAAGGTTAGAAAAGAGACTCACCTCACTCCAATGTTCCATGATCGGCATTTCACACCCTTCCAAAGACTCAAATCGATGCTTCTTACTCCAAAACTATCCAATAATTATGCAAATCCATTAATATATGCTCAAGTGCTCATTGTAATCTAATTTATAACAATTCCTAACCACGATAAAAAAGTTGACAAAACCGCCCTCTGGCCCACGTGCCCAGGTTCTAAAATTTTTTGAAGATAAAGTTTACCCATGAACTCACGAACTCAAATATATAATTTTCTCTTAATTCCATACCCAAAATCGTGGTCAAATTCCAAGATTATCAATTTTCTAGGTTTTCCCTCAAACCCCCAGTTTTCTACAAATTTCCATGTCCAATTCCGTATATAATCATGTATTTAACTCAAAACTTGCATAAATTACTTACCTAATGCTTGGTGGTGAAAATGACATCTCAAAGTTGCTCCAAAATGGGCTACAATAGAAGAAATGAGGCTGAAATGAACCCAACCCCCGATTTAAAAGAACCTCACTGCCTCCAGCATTTCCGCACCTGAGGTCCCTTGACCGTTTCTGCGGTTCCGCAGGTGTGGAATTTCTACCGCTCCTGCAGTTTCTCACCTGGCCCCCTTTTTTGCTTTTGCACCTCGACCACCGCAGGTTCGGTCCCGCTTCTGCGGCTACATGATCGCATCTGCAGTCTCTCCTCTTCTGGTCCCAAACCGCATTTGTGGCTCTTCTGGCCGCTTCTGCGGCTTCGCACCTGTGGCCCAAGTTTTGCCGGTGCGGTTTTACCTGCAACCAACAACTTCAGCCCTTTCAGAAATCCCACTTTCGATCCGTTAACCACAAGAAATCCACCCGAGGCCCCTAGGACCCTAATCAATCATACCAAACAATCGAAAAACATATTACGGACTTGCTCGATTGACCTCAAATTTTGCTCACAAGTCATATTCGACATTATAGGCCTATTCGAACTTTCAGAATCGGATTCCGACCCCGATATCAAAAAGTCCACTTCTGGTCAATCCTCTCAAAAACCTTCAAATTTCTATCTTTAGCCAAATGACTCCAAAATGAACCACGGACCTATGGATTCACTTCTGATCTCGCTCCCAATACCAGAATCACCATAAGGAGCTACTCCTAGACTTGGAATCCCAATCAGACATCGGTAACACTGAAATGCACTTCAACCCAAACTTATGAAATTTCTTTCAAAATGCTAACTTGCAGAATACGCGCCAAAACTCTCTCGGGTTATCCAAAACCCGACCCGGACATACGTCTAAGTCTGAAATCATCATACGAACCTTTTGAAACCTTCAAATCTTGATTCCGATGTCTTTTAATCCAAATTCTGATCTTAGCTAATTCTTTAAACTTAAGGCTTCTGAAATGAGAAATTTCTTTCCAAATCAACTTCGAACTTCCCGAAATTCAATTCCGACCACACATGCAAGTCATAATACCTGAAACGAAGCTGTTCATGGCCTCACACTACTGAACGACGCGCTAGAGCTCAAAACGACCGCTCGGGTCATTACATGTCACTTCTTTCTAGTTTAGTACTTTATTCAACTAACAAAAAAGATTTCACTAAATTCATTTAAGGATATTCATCATGTAAAAATTAGTAGAAAGGTTACGCACCTGTCAAATACTTCAACTTGTACTTTGTTGACTTGTGTATGGTGTTGATGAATGTTGATCAATCAATAAGCTTATAAGATGATCATACTTAGACTCAAAGTCGTCGACACGCTTTTCCAGAGAGTCTATTGCTTTTTAGGTGCATTCTGCTCGGTTTGTAGTGATTATTTTTCTTTTCAAGTTGTATTTAACTCAATCAGGATTGTATCTTTTGAGGAGCTACCGCCTTTCAATTCTTTAGTGGTTATAGTACTCCGTAATCCAACCACATGACTCTTGTTTTGAGGTCCGAAACACCTTTCTATCACCTCGATATTTGAAAGAGATGGATCAGATTGTGCCAGCTCTTGTATTCCATCCTATATAATACAAGAAAATTTGAAATAACAAAATACATAAAAATAAAATGAAGGATGTAAAATAATATTCATCAATAAATATACATATTTTTTAGTAGCTTCAGGTTCTACAAGCGTGTCGTCTTTCTTATGAGTCTCAAAAAATATAGTTGACATATTCGGTGGATTACCATTTGCCTCCCTTCACATTTAAATAAACAAGTCAAATAAAGACATTAAACACTGCCTGAAGATCCC
>MU711995.1:14642-67225 GCA_026770625.1 Nicotiana glauca | reverse complement strand
GCTTTATTGTGGATTTCCAATCTTCGGGTTTTTATACATGCTTATTACTCGCTGAGTTGGTAGACTCACCCTATACTCCCTTCACCATGTGTACAGATCCAGGTACTGCAGGAGCTAGCTGAGCTATTGCTGACTCCAGAGTTCATTCAGAGTTGTCGAGGTAGCTGCCTGATGTCCGCATGACCCGACTTCTCCCTTATCTTGTTATTTGATTTTCCGCACATTCTAGACTATATATTATTACAGTCTTCTTTTACTGTATTGTTAGAAGCTCTTGACTCGTGAGCCCCAGGTCTTTGGTAGGTGGTTCCTAGTGTTAATGGGATATTTGTTTTGTCTATTTTATTAGCTAAACTTATAGCTACACCGTTTTTAAAAGATATTAAATAAATTGGTTTTGAGCTTTACGCTAGGGTTGAAAGAGAATGGTCGGGCTTGCCTAGCAGTTGTGTTGGGTGCCATCACGACCGGGATTTGGGGTCGTGATAGAGCTCATAATGAACGTGTCAAAACCCAAACCCCGCTATAGGCTGTGATGGCGCCCAATGTCGCTATTAGGCAAGCCAATGGCAAACTATCATGTTAATTGTTCATTTTATTATTTTGAAAATCATAAATTTTATAAAGTAAAGAAATTTACACATTTAAAATCATAGGTACATACATAATTAGTAATTCATAAAAATAAAATGTTATATAATAATATGCAAATCCATAAATATCAACTAGAATATTATAAAATCTGGTGTCACAAGTGCATGAACATTTACTAAGGAGTACAATAATAATACAACATCTGTCTGGAATGTAAATTAGACAAGATAAAGTAAACCAATAAGATGGAAACTTTGTAGGTTACGATACATAGCTTGGAATGCAGCTCACCGTAAAGTCTCCTCAACAGTTTCACCTGCGCGCCAAGATGGCCACCACATGAACCTGTTAGATCCTGCATATTTAGTGCAGAAGCATAGCCTGAGTATGCAAATCAATGCGTATCCAGTAAGTATATAGCCTAACACTGGAGAAGTAGTGATGATGGGTCGATGTCACGACCCAATTCCATGTTAGGTCATGTTGGCGTCAAGCATCCGCCGCTAGACAAGCCAACTATGAATAACCTAGTGATTTCCATTTTTATTTAAGAATTTCCAACCACCAATTTTACTTAAGTTTAAACATTTAGTACTTAATGAAATTACTAGGCAACCAATGCAAGAACCACTAGAGGAAATCATGAATACAATTTTTATAACCTAAAAATATTTGTCTACCGATGTGTGTGCCAGGATCTTGTGTCACAAGTACGAGGTTAAATTGTAGATTGTACAAAAATACAACTATCCTACTGCCTGAAATAGAATAGACAGTAATAAATGAAAGGTGAGACTCCGACATGCTGTTGACAACTCAGACGGGGGCAGCTAACCGTGAAATCTCGGTCAAGTATTAGGAATGCGGGTCGGATGGGTAGCTAGATGCCCTTACCTAAGATCTTGTATAATTAAGTATAGAAGCATAGTATGAGTACATAAATAATATGTACCTAGCAAGTGTCCGATCTAATCTCGAAGAAGTTGTGATAACCCAAAAGATCATCTTTTGTTTTCAAATCCGTTCACGCATTCTAAGGCCTTGAAAACCTCATTTTATATCTTCTCCATTTGCGTGCGCAGTCCGGGCGCGATACCAGAAAGCTTTCGTGTGAAAAATTTAAGAAAAAATGATTTTTGTCTTAAAATATGATTTCAGTTGACTTCGGTTAATATTTTGGGTAAACAGATCTGAACCCATAATTTGATGGTCCCGGAGGGTCCGTAAAAAAATATGGGACTTGGGCGGATGCCCCAAATCGAATATTCGAGGTCCCTGGCCCGAGAAATGAATTTTTGAATAAAATTGTTTGCTGGAAAACATAAGGTTTTTATAATTGAAATAGTATGTGAACTCGTTAGTATTAGGCATGTATTAGGGTTCTGACGTCCGATATAAGTTTAATATAACGTTTAAGTCGTATTTGTGAAATTTGGTGAATAAATGAAGAGATTTGATGTAATTCAAACCCTTGGTTGAGAAAATAGAAATTTCAATGTTCTTAAGTATTTTATGACTTTTGGTGTTAAATTCATTGTTTAGTATGTTATTTTGGTAATTTGATCGCATGAAAAATTTCGTATAGTGTTTTTAGACTTGTGTGCATGTTGGTTTGGAGCCCCGAGGGATCGGGTGAATTTTGGATAGGCCACAGAGTGAGTTTGGACTTAGAAAAGTTTCTGTTGCTTCTAGTATTTTGTTGCAGGCTTTGATTTTGAAATTGCGAGGTCAGGATTCGCAATTGCGAGCCTCACAGGCTTGGCAATTACAAGGACTGTATCGCAATTGCGAAGAAGCCTTGGCCAACATAGTTCGCATTTACGAAGTCAACAGGGGATCAACCTTCGCAATTGCGACAAATTGTTCGCAATTGCGACAGAAGTAGACATTGCAGCAGGATCAAATTTGCGAAGCCTGTCTCACAGTTACGAGCTTCGCAATTGCGAAACTCCTACTGAAAATGAAAATTCAACTTCTCCAACTGATCAAAACATCACTTAGTCGGGATTTTGAACTTATGTCTCAATATTTCGAACCTAATCCGCCCTAGGCTATTTTTCAAAGAGTCAAACTTATCCAAATCATAGGTAAGTGATTTCTTACTCATTTCTTTTCAATCTATTTCATTTTTTTTAAATGATTTCATCTCAAAATCTATGGGCTTTCATGGGATATTTGGGTGTTCTTGGGTAGAATATAGGAATTTCAAATTTAGGGGATTTTGAACCTCAATTTGAGGTCGGATTCCGAAACCAATTGTATATCCGGGGTCGGGGGTGAATGGGTAATCGAGTTTTTGTCCGGACTTCGAGTTTTGACCAAGCAGGTGCGTGGTTGATTTTTTGACTTTTTGGAAAAAATGTTCGGAAATGTTGGATTATGCATTGGAATTTGTTTCTTTAGAGTTTATTGATGTTATTAAATTAATTATGGCTAGATACGAGTGAATTGATGGTGGAATTGAAAGGTAAAGCGGTGATTGAGCTTTGAAATATCGTTGGCTTGAGGTAAATATTTGGTCTAACCTTGACTTGAAGGAGTAGGGATCCCCGACTTTCTTGCTATGTGGGATATCATCTGTGTGGTGTATAGGTGTGGTGACGATTACCTATGCGTCACCGAATTACTAGTTTAGCCCGTTCCGTTTCCCCGTTTCCCTGGATTTTTTTTTTTTTGCCTTAATTGCTACTTGCTCACAAATATTTCCATGTCTAATTGCTTTATATTAACTGTTGTTCTCTTTATTGAATTATTTAATTATTTCATGTTAGCTATTGATGTTCCCGTTGAAGAATTATTGGTTTCCTAGTTCAATTTTATTACCTTGTTGGCGTATATTGATTTGTTGGTGCCATATGGTGCACCTTGGCTGGTCTAGTTGAGTAGTTTCCACTGGTGAAGTTTCATAATTATAGTGATATTCCATTGTGTGGATCGAGGCATAAGTAATGTAGAGATTTGAATTAGCTTTTGAAACACTTATCCTTATTCTTTTGTGTTTGGTGCTAATATACATGTTGGGATCAGGTTACATGCCATAACAGAAAGAATAAGGGTGAAATGTGATTCTCTGGTGGGATTGAGTTGCATGTGGCAACAAAGAGTAATAATGGTGGATAGGTGGGATCGGGTTACACACCACAACAAGAGGAATAAGGGTGCTATGTGTTGTGGAATAATAAGGGTGGACAAGTGGGATCGTGTTGCATGCCACAACAAGGAGGAATAAGGGTGAATATTGATTCTGTTGTTGTTTATATGTTGGTATCGGGATGCGCGCCACATTAGCTGTTATTATGTTTATATTTTTTTTAAGCCCATTACTGTGATGTTGAAACATCGTTAAGGATTGGTTATAGTTGAATACTACTAGAACATCTGGGTTTCGAATTTATTTAATGCCAGTTGTTGCTTTATTACATTCTTTTCTTCTTTTCTGTTTAGTATAAACTGTTGCAGGTTATACATGTTGTATGCCCCGTCGTAGGCTCGTCACTACTTTGTAGAGGTTAGGCCCGGAACTTACCAGCACATGGGGTCGATTGTACTGATACTACACTCAGCACTTTCTGTGCAGATTTTAGAGCTAGTGGGTGATTGTGAAGTTGGTTTCTATCACTGCTTCCCGAAGACCCAACGTAGTCCTGTAGGCGTCCGCAGGCCCTAGCGTTCCCTTCTATCCTATTTCATTTATGTTTTATCTACTTTCAGAATATATGTAAACTTTTCAGACCCTTATTTGTAGTATTCATAGACTGTTTCTGAGTTGTGACACCAATTATGGATGGAGTTTAATGCGATTTTGTTATTACTATAAGGATAATCTTTTAAACTATGTTCTTCTGCATTTAATTTTGCTGATTTATTTTTGTTAAGTTTTAATTATAAAAATGTAAAATAAAAAGGTGAGATATCCTGTAACGTTGGCCTGCTTAGCAAGTACAATGTTAGGCACCATCACGGTCCCGACAGTGGGAAAATTTAGGTTGTAACAAGTTGGTATAAGAGTTCTAGGTTGCTTAGGTATCACAATTCACGGGCAAACTTGGTAGAGTCTAAGGGATTGGTATGGAGACGTTTGTGCTTATCCCCTAGAGGATACATAGTTAGGAATAATTTCTCTTCTATTCATTTATCGTGCGGTTTGATCTCTCAATGTTAATTGAACTTCTACTATGTTCTTTCGCAGATGGCGAGAACACGTACCTCTTCATCAGCTGATCTGCAGCCCTAGCCCCCTAGTGGCAGCTCCTACGAGGGGAAGAGGACGAGCCTGAGGCCGAGGCAGGGGCAGAGCTCAACCCATGTCATGACGCAAAACCCGGACCCAATCGTGATGACGCCTCTCGTGAAGACAAGACTAGTCAACTATTCCCAATTCAAAGTTAAACAACTATACAACAATTAAACACTATAAAACATGATCTAATAATACTAAGTAGTAGATAATATCGTAACAATACGGAAGTACAACCCAAACACAACCCTAACTAGGGTGTCACTAGTAATGAGCATCTGTAAGTCATAATACAAGACTGCTAATGTATGAAAATAGATAAAAATGATAAAGGAGGAGAAACACGGGTTTGCGAATGCCAGTAAGCTACCTCGTGACTGCGAACGTACGATTGAAGCTAGAAGGATCAACACTCGGGAGCGAAACCAGTCACGCCAGAATCTGCACACAGGGTGCAGGTAGTAAAGTGAGTACTCCAACTCCGTGAGTCGCAAATCTAAATAAAGACTCAAATCAAGATATTACGTACGGCACAAGGCGATCTATAATGAAGCAACAGAACCATTTGAAAACAATAAATCAGTCATGAGATAAATAAAAATCCATTATCAATAAGAAAGCAGGAAAATGATAGGCTATTAAGGATTAATAAACACATATAAGTTTGACACTCGGTCACACTATCAACAATCCGCCCCTGGGGAAACATATCAGAACCATATCTGCCTCTCAGGCTCAATCTCGCATCATATTTGGTACCCGCGCTCACTGGGGGTGTGCAGACACCTGGAGGGGACCCTTACGACCCAAACACAATATCAAGCCATCTCGTGGCATTATCACTATGCCCACATCCTCATATCAATCAAGCACCCTCGTGGTGTACATATCTCAGGCCCTCGACCTCAAATCAATATCAGTGTTTCCTCACAACATAGGCCCTCGGCCTTACTCAGACAAAAGTCCTCACATGCCCTACGGGCAATAGTAAAGTAGTGTTTCTTAGACCAAACATCAATTAAAATATCGTTTAAGTATTAAAATGCAGTAAACATGGCTGAGTATAAAAATGACGGAAATAACGTGACTGAGTTCAAGTATAAAGTCAAAACAGTGAGGAAATATCAATAAGATCCCCGAAGGTTTCAAATAGTTGGCATGAAGCCAAAATATGGAATTCAGCCCAAATAATGATGATAGAAAATAGATTTCAGTCAAATACGCGGTAAAATCATCAATCGGCACCGACCAAGTCACAATCCCCGCGCATGAAGCCAAAGTATGGAGTGCACGACCCCGCGCTTGTCATCAAGCGTGTGCCGCACCTCAGTATAGCATTAAGATGTGCAATTCGAGGTTTTAAACCCTCAGAACATCATTTACAATCATTACTCACCTCGAAGCGATTAAATCTCTTGTTCGTGATGCCTTTTCCCCTCAAATCGGCTTCCACTTGCGTCGGATCTATCCAAAATCAGAAAGAGGACGTCAAAATAGGCTAAGGGAACGAAGCCTAAGCGAAAATAATCAACAATCGGCACAAATCCCCAAATTAACAAAACTCGAGCCCACATCTGGGAATTTGATAATTTTTACACCAATAGATTCCTTATCTCTCCACGAGTTCATACATATCAAATGTTCAGAAATTCGACCTCAAATGGTCCATCAAATCATCAATCATAGGTCGCCAATCCTAAACCCTAGCTTCCCGTAATTTTCACCCTTAATTACCACAAATTTTAGCTCTAATCCATGAAATAATAGCATATGAACGAGTTTTAGGTCCAAAATCCTTACCTCAATAAAGTTCCCTCGAAATCCCTCTTCCAAATCGTCCAAAAATCTCCAAAGCCGAAGTCAAAAATAGTGAAATAACCTAAAATTCGTGAAAAACCCTTTTTATACTTTCTGGCCAGTTGTTCTGCATCTGCGGTCCTTTTTTGGCTTTTGTTGTATGTATATGCGGTCTTAACTCTGCTTCTGTGAAAATCACTTAACATGCCAATTCTACATCTGCGATCACCCTCCACAGTTGTGGCTCCGCAGATGCGGTCCACATTGCCGCTTCTGCGGTTCCTATCCCTCAAGACCCTTTTCGCTTCTGTGACCAATCCACCGCATATGCGGCGCCGCACCTGTTGTCCCCAAACCGAAAGTAAGAAAACACCATAAGCAACAATTTCAGCAGCTGTAATAACATCTCAACTTCTCCGTTAACCACCCAAAATCAGCCCGAGGCCCGCGGGACCTCAACCAAAAGCACAAGCATATCCTACTACCTTATTCAAACCTTTTCCAATCATGAAAACACTTCAAAAACATCAAATCAACCAAAACACCTCAGATTCAAGCCTAAGTTTCTCAAAACTTCCAAATTCCGATTTTGATAAAAAAATCCAACAAATCACGTCTGAATAACCTGAAATTGTGCACACACATGCCAAATGACACAACGAAGCTACTGCAACTCTTGGAATTCATTCCGATCCCTATATCAAAATCTCGCCTACCAACCGGAAATTGCCAAAATATCAACTTCGCCAATTCAAGCCAAAATCTTCTCCAAACTTCTAAAACCAATTCTGATCACATTCCTAAGTCCCAAATTACCTACCGAAGCTATCAAATCATTAGAAGTTACATCTGAGCCCACTAACACATAAGTCAACATCCGGTTGACTTTTCCAACTTAAGCCTTCTAAAAAGAGACTAAGTGTTTCAAACTTCAACAAAATCATTTCGGATTCAATGCAACCAACCTGATACCCCAAAACATGGATAAACAGAACATAAAGAATTAGAAATGGGGGGAAACTGAGCGGTAACTCGTGAGATCAGTGTCCGGGTCATCACATCCTCCCCAACTTAAACAAACATTCGTCCTCGAACGAGTTAAGAAACATACCTGAAGCCTCAACCAGGTGAGGATATCTACTCCACATCACCCGCTCGGTATCCCAGGTAGCCTCCTCAATGGGCCAACCTCTCCACTGCACGTTCAGCAAAGCTATATTTTTTTATCTCAACTTCCGAACTTGACGCTCCAAAATAGCTGCTGGAACCACATCATAAGTCAAATCACCCTCTAACTGAACTGTGTTGAAATACAGAACATGAGACGAATCTCCATTATACTTCTAGAGCATAGAAACATGGAACATTGAATGCACACTCGACAAGCTGGATGGCCAAGCAAGCTCAAAAGCGACCTCCCCAATCCTCCGAAGTACCTTAAAAGGCCCAATGAACCATGAACTCAACTTCCCTTTCTTTCAAAATCTCATAACACCCTTCGTGGGCAAAACCTTCAGCAGAACCTTCTCACCAACCATGTAGGACACCTCTCGAACCTTCCTGTCAGCATAACTCTTTTGCCTTGACTGGTCTGTACGAAGTCTCTCCCAAATCACATCCACCTTATCTAAACCATTCTGATCTAAATCTGTCCCCAATAGCCTAGCATCACCGGGCTCGAACCAACCAACTGGAGATCTACACTGCCTCTCATACAAATCCTCATATGGAGCCATCTGAATACTAGACTGGAAGTTGTTGTTATAGGTAAACTCTGCAAGTAGTATAAATTGATCCCATGACACTCCGAAATCAATAATGTAAGCGTGCAACATATCCTTCAATATCTGAATAGTGTGCTCGGACTGCCCATCCGTATGAGGGTGAAAGGTTATGCTCAACTCCACCTTAGTAGCCAACCCTCGCTGAACAGACTTCCAAAACTAAGAAGTAAACTGAGTGCCCCGATCTGAAATGATAGAAACTGAGCACCATGCAACCGAACAATCTCCTGGATATATAAATCTTCTAAACGCTCGGAATAATTAGTATAGATAAGAATAAAGTATAGCATCAAACTTCTTCAAAGTCTGTAGGAGCCTAACTACAAAGTCCATAGTGATTTGCTCCCACTTCCACTCTGGAATATCCATCCGCTAAAGCAAGACACCCGGTCTATGATGCTCATATTTTACCTGGTGACAATTGAGACACTAAGCTACAAATCCCACAATATCTTTCTTCATTATACTCCACCAATGCTGTCTCATATCCTGATACAACTTTGCGGCTCCTAGATGAATAGAATACCGTGAGCTGTGGGACTCCTCCAGAATCAACTCCCAAAGACAATCTACATTGGGTACACAAATTTGGCCCTGCATCCTCAACACCCCATCATTTCCAATAGTGACATCTCTAGAATCATCATGCTGAACTTTATCTCTAAGGACAAGCAAATGCAGATACTCATTCTGGCACTATCTGATGCGGAAATATATGGAAGACCGAGAAACCACACAAGCCAAAACCCAGCTGGGCTCCGAAATATCCAACCTCAGGAATCGATTGTCCAAAGTGTGAACATCAACTGTAATAGGTCTCTTCCGAATGGGAATATATGTCAAACTCCCTATACTCACTGTCTTTCAGCTCAAAGCATCGACCACCACATTGGCCTTTCCCGGATGGTACAATATAGTGATGTCATAATCCTTTAGCAACTCCAATCATCTCCACTACCTTAAATTAAGATCCTTTTGCTTAAACAAATGTTGAAGACTGCGATGGTCAGTGAACACCTCAAAAGATACGCCATACAAATAATGCCTCCAAATGTTCAACGCATGATCTATGGCAGCCAACTCCAAATAATTAATGGGGTAGATCTTTTCATGGGGATTCAACTGACGAGAAGCATAAGCAATAATTCTACCTCATACATTAACACACAACCAATCCATACTCTCGAAGCATCACAATACACGATATATGAACCTGAGGTTGATGGAAAAGCCAACACTGGATTTTGGTCAAGGTTGTCTTGAGCTTCTGAAAGCTCTCCTCACACTCATCTGACCATACGAATGAAGCACCCTTATAAGTCAACTTGGTCAAGGGTGATGCAAAAGATGAGATCCATAAACAAACTGATGATAATAGCGTGCCAAACTAAGAAAGCTATGAATCTCTGTGGGTGAGAATAGTCCGGGCCATGAACCGCCTCTATCTTCTTTGGATCAACCTGAATAACCTCACGAGACAGCATGTGCCTCAATAATTCCACTAAACTGAGCCAAAACTCACACTTGGAGATTTTAGCGTAAAGCCTCTCCTCTCTCAACCTTTGCAACACAAAACTCAAATGCTCTGAGTGATCCTCCTGACTACGTGAATATACCAGAATATCATCAATGAAGACTATGACAAATGAGTCAGGATAAGGCCAGAACACGCTGTTTATCAAATGCATGAATGTTGCTAGGGCAATGGTCAGCCAAAAAGACATAACCAAGAACTCATAGTGACCATATCTGGTCCTGAAGGCCGTCTTAAGAATATTAGAATCCATGGGAAATTCAACTGGTGATAACCCGAATAGAGATCAACCTTGGAGAACACTCTCGCCCCCTGAAGCTGGTCGAATAAATCATCAATGAGAGGCAGAGGATACTTGTTCTTAATTGTTACCTTGTTCAATTTCCTATAATCAATGAACATTCTCATAGTGCCATCCTTTTTCTACACAAACAGAACTGGCGTGCCCCAAGACACACTAGGCCGAATGAACCCGTTATCAAGGACTTCCTGAAGCAAATTCTTTAACTCCTTCAGCTCCGCTGGTGCCATGCGATATGGAGAAATAGAAATGAGATGAGTGAGTGGCACCAGGTCAATACCAAAACCAATATCGTTATCCAGTGGCATGGCCGACAGGTCTGCAAGAAAAACATTAGGGAAATCCCTCACAACTGGAATAGAATAAATATTGGGAGTCTCAGCTCCGACGTCCCTCACAAAGGCAAGATACAAAAGGAAACCCTTCTTAACCATATGCTGGGCCTTTAATAAAGAGATCACTCTACTAGGAACATAATCATTCACACCTCGCCACTCAATCCATGGCACGCCCAGTATAGCCAATATGATTGTCTTAGCATGACAATTCAGAATAGCGCGACATGGAGATAGCCAATACATGCCCCGAACGACATTGAAATCCACCATAATTAATAATAAAAGATCCACTCGGGTCTCCAAACCCTCAATTATCACCACATATGGCTGGTACACAGGGTCTATAACAACAGTATCACCCATCGGGATAGATAAATGAACAGGTAAAGCAAGAAACTCATGGGGAGTTCCAAAATAATAAGAAAAGTATGAAGACACATAAGAAAAGGTGGAACCGGGATCAAATAATGCAGAGGTATCGTGTGGCAGACCGAAAGAATACCTATAATAACAGCATCTGATGCATTAGTATCGGGTCTGCCTGGAAAAGGATAGAAACGGGCCTGACTGCCCCCTGATCGACCTTACCGTCTATTGAGACCCTTAGCTGACTAACCCCCACCCTTAGTTGGCTTGGCGTGTAGTGGTGGATCAACTGGCACTAAAGCTGATGACTAGACCCTCTGCTCGAATGAACTAGCAAAACGACGAGGACACTGCCTCCATATGTGGCCCATCTCTCCACACTCATAACAACTCTCGGGTTCTAGAGAAGGGGACTGATGGGAACCCCTCGCACCAGAGTTACTAGCAGATGCACTAGGGATAAAAGAGCCATGAACAGAAGGAGCACAAGATGAGCTCTTAGTTGTAGGGGAACTAAGTGAAGAATGGCCCTGATGTGAACTGTGAGAACCATGACCCGATGACGCCCCACGATAAAGTTGGCGATCTGACTGACCATGTCCAAAATTTTGATCTTTACTGTGCTGAAACTGGCCCCTCGAAGGAGCACTACTATAGCTACCAGATCCTCGAGGCCTCTTGACCTCCCTCTCCTCTCGCTCCTGGCGACGAAAAAAATCAATCTCTCGGGCAATATCCAAAACCTCCACGAATGTAGCACTAGTCACCCTCTCCTTGGTCATGAGAATATGGAGCTGATAAGTAAGACCATCGACAAACCTCCTCATCCACTCTCTATCTATCGGGACAAACCAGATGGCATGACGAGCCAACTAAGAGAACCTCAAATCATACTGCGACATGATCATCTCCCCCTGACACAACCACTCAAAATGTCTACGCAACTCTTCTCTGCGAGACTATGGCACATACTTCTCCAGAAAGAGAATGGAGAACTGCTGCTAGGAAAGGTGTGCTGCACCAACAAGCTTACGCCTATCAAAATCTTTCCACCAGGTGGAAGCAGCTCTTGAAAACTGATAAGTAGTGAAAGCGACCCTGGTGGTGTCCAGAATACCATCTGTACGAAGCATCCTCTGACACTTGTCCAAAAAACCCTGGGCAACCTCACCCGCTTCTCTACTGAAGGTCGGAGGTTGAAGCCTACCAAATCTCTCCAACCTACACTGCTCATCCTCTGGCATGGAAGGAACTACATAGTCCTGAGCAGCTTTAACCGACTAAACTGGGTATGCCCCTAGCGTCTGAAGTCCCTACACGACCTGCTCAAGTGTGCGAACGGCGGGAGTCTGACTGCCTCTCCCGGCCTAAGAAGTAATTGCGGCTGTAGTGGATGAACGTGCCTGAGCTTGGCTAATACAAACTGAGATGATTTGAGACAAGGCCTCCTGAAGACCCAGAATCACAATAGCCACAGCTGTTGCCTGAGCTGGTGTTGTTGGAGTGTCCACAGCTTGGACCTGGTCCTAAACTGGGGCAACTGGTGGATCTATATGTAATGCCTAACTGCTCTACCTCTACCACGACCACAGCTACATCCTCAACCTTTACTGGCACTGGCTAGTGGTATTGGTGTTCATCCACCCTGTCCGGTAGCACGCATCCTCATCATCTGTGAGAGAATAGAATAACAAAAGTTTAGTAATCGGATCAACAAATTCGCACAACATGAATTTCAAGAATATGAAGTTTTCTAAAGGTTCTGCAGCCTCTCGAGGATAAATACAGACATCTCCTTACCGGTCCGCGAGACTCTTCTAAACCTGATCATGACTCGTGAGACCTATGTAACATAGGATTTGATAGCAACCGTCACGACCCTAAACCCAGACCCGCTCGTGATGGCACCTCTCATGAAGACAAGGTCAGCCAACTATTCCCAATTCAAAGTTAAATAGCTAAACAATAATAAAACGCTCTAAAACATGATCTAATAATACTAAGTAGCAGATAATATCATAACAATGCAGAAGAACAACATAAACACAGCCCTAACCGGGGTGTCACTAGACATGCGCATATATAAGTCATAATAAAAGTATGACAAGTCTATGCTATTACACATGTCTGAAAATAGATAGAAATTATAAAGGAAGAGAAATACGGGTCTGTGAACACCGGTCAACTACCTCGTGACTCTGAATGTCCGCCTGAAGCTAGCAGGATCAGCACTTGAGAGCGGAACCAAACACATCTGAATCTGCACACAGGGTGCAGGGAGTAAAGTTAGTACTCCAACTCAGTGAGTAACAAATGTAAATAAAGACTGCAAGCGAGAAATCACGTAAGGTATAAGGCAATCTATAATGAAGCAGTAAAAGCATTTGAAAATAGTAAATCAGTCAAGAGATAAATAGAAATCCTTTTTCAATAAGAAAGAAGGAAAATGATAGGCAATTAAGGAATAATAAACACATAGAACTTTTCCCCTTGGGCAGAGTATCAACAATCCGCCCCTTGAGCAACATCTCAGAACCATACCAGCCCCTCGGGTTCAATCTCACATCATACTGGGGACCAGCGCTAACTGGGGTGTGCGGACTCCAGGAGGAGCCCACATACATCCCAAGCGCAGCCATCTCGTGGCGTTATCACTAGGGCCTCGGACTCATATCAATCAAGCCACCTTGTGGCATTCATATCTCAGTCCCTCTGCCTCAAATCAATATCAGTGTTTCCTCACAACATATGCCCTCGACCTTACCCAGTCAAAAATCCTCACGAGCACCTTGGGTAATAGTAAAACAATCTTTCTCAGCCCAATCATCATTTAAAATATCATTTATGTATTAAAACAGAGTAAACATCGGCTGAGTATAAAAATAGTGGAAATAACATGACTGAGTTAAAGTATAAAGTCAAAACAGTGAGGAAATATTAATAAAAATCCCCAAAGGGTTCAAATAGTTGGCATGAAGCCCAAATATGGTATTCAGCCCAAATAATGATGATGGCAAATAGATTTTAGTCAAATATGTGGTAAAATCATCAATTGCGATGAACAAAGTCACAATCCCCAATAGTGCACGACCCCACGCTCGTCGTCAAACGTGTGCCTCACCTCAATTTAGCACTACGATGTACAATCTGAGGTCCCCAACCCTCAGAACATCATTTACAATTATTAGTCACCTCAAAGCGTTCAAATCTCTAGCTCGTGACTCCTTTGCCCCTCGAATCGGCCTCCACTCGCGTCAAATATATCCAAAATCAGAACGAGGAAGTCAAAATAGGCTAAGGGAACGAAGCACAAGAGAAAATAATCAACAATTGGCACAAATCCCAAAATTTCAACAACCCGACCTCCAGGACCATGTCTGGGAATTTGATAATTTTTACACCAATCGATTCCTTATCTCTCCACGAGTTCATACATATAATAAGTTCAGAAATCTGACCTAAAATGGTCCATCAAATTATCAATCGTAGGTCTTCAATTCTATACCCTAGCTTCCACCAATTTTCACCCTTAATTAACACAAATTCTAGCTCC
The DNA here is from genome assembly GCA_026770625.1 of Nicotiana glauca. Lineage (NCBI taxonomy): Eukaryota > Viridiplantae > Streptophyta > Magnoliopsida > Solanales > Solanaceae > Nicotiana > Nicotiana glauca. The sequence continues at coordinate 52,721 of MU711995.1, read as the reverse complement.
AATACATGAATTAATATCATACGAACGAGTTTTAGGTCTAAAATCCTTGCCTCAATAAAGTTCCCTTAAAATTCCTCATCAAAATCGTCCAAAAAGCTCCAAAGCCGAAGTAAAAAATGTGAAATAACCGAATATTTGCGAAGGACCCGTTTTATACTTTCTTCTCAGTTGTTCCACATCTGCGCTCCTTTTTCCGCTTCTGCGATACCGCATATGTGGTTTTTACTCCGCTTATGCGAAAATCACTTAACGGGCCAATTCGGCATCTGCGGCTCTGCAGACGCGGTCCACATAGCCGCTTCTTCGGTTCATGTCCCACAAGGCCCTTTTTGCTTCTGTGACCAATCCACCGCACATGCGGTGCCACATCTACAGTCCCCAAGCCATAGTTGTAAAGACACCACAAGCCGCAATTTAGGCAGCTGCAATAACATCTTAACTTCTCCGTTAACCATCCGAAATCACCCCCAGGCCCCCGGGACCTCAACCAAAAGCACAAGCATATCCTACTACCTTATTCAAACTTTTTCCAATCATGAAAACACTTCAAAAACATCAAATCAACCAAAACACCTCATATTCAAGCCTAAGTTTCTAAAAACTTCCGAATTCCGCTTTTGATCAAAAATCCAACTAAACCACGTCCGAATAACCTAAAATTGTGCACATGCATCCCAAATGACACAACGAAGCTACTACAACACTTGGAATTCATTCCGATCCGTATATCAAAATCTCGCCTACCAACCGAAAATTGCCAAAATATCAACTTCGCCAATTCAAGCCTAAATCTTCTCTAAACCTCCAAAACCCATTCTGATCACACTCCTAAGTCCCAAATCACATACCGAAGATAATCGAAACTTCAGAATTCACATCCAATCCCTCCAACACATAAGTAATCATCTGGTTGACTTTTCCAACTTAAGCCTTCTTAAAAGAGACTAAGTGTCTCAAACTTCACCAAAATCATTCCGGATTCAATACGACCAACCCGTTACTACAAAACACAGAAAAACAAAACACAAAGAAGCAGAAATGGGGGAAACAGAGCGGTAACTCATGAGAGGACTGGCTCGGTCATAACATCCTCCCCAACTTAAATAAATGTTCATCATCGAACGAGTCAAGAAACATACCTGAAGCCTCAAACAGGTGAGGATTCCTACTCCGCATCTCCCGCTTGGTCTCCCAGGTAGCCTCCTCAACGGGCCAACCTCTCCACTGCACGTTCAGCAAAGCTATATCTTTTGATCTCAACTTCCAAACTTGACGCTCCAAAATAGTTGTTGGCTCCACATCATAAGTCAAATGACCCTCCAACTGAACTTTGGTGAAATACAGAACATGAGATGGATTTTGATTATACTTCCAGAGCATAGAAACGTGGAACACCGGATGCACACTTGAAAAGGTGGATGGAAAAACAAGCTCATAAGGTACCTCCCCAATCATTCAAAGTACCTCAAAAGGCCCAATGAACCGCAAACTCACCTTCCCTTTCTTTCCAAATCTCATAACACCCTTCGTGGGTAAAACCTTCAACAAAACCTTCTCACCAACCTTGTAGGACACACATCGAACCTTCTTGTTGGCATAACTCTTTTGGCTCGACTGCGCTGTACGAAGTCTCTCCTGAATCACCTTCACCTTATCTAAAGTACCCTGAACCAAATCTGTCCCCAATAGCCTAGCCTCACTAGGCTCGAACCAACCAACTAGAGATCTACAGCCCCTCCCGTACAAAACCTCATATGGAACTTGATTGGCAGTTGTTATTATATGTAAACGCTACATGCGGTAGAAGTTGATCCCATAACCCTCCAACATTAATAACGCAAGAGCCTAACATATTCTCCAATATCTAAATAGTGCGCTCGGACTGCCCGTCCATATGAGTGTTAAAAGTTGTGCTCAACTCAACTTGAGTACTCAACTCTCGCTGAATAGACTTCTAAAACTGGGAAGTGAACTGAGTGCCCCAATCTTAAATGATGGAAACTAGGACCCCATGCAATTGAACAATCTCTCAGATATATATCTTTGTTAACCGCTCTGAAGAATAAGTAGTAAAGATAGGAACGAAGTGCGCGAACTCGGTCAGCCGAACCACAATCACCCAAATAGCATTGAACTTCTTCAAAGTCCGTCAGAGCCCAACTACAAAGTCCATAGTGATTCGCTCCGACCTCTACTCTTGAATATCAATCTGTTGAAGCAAGCCACCCGGTCTTTGATGCTCATATTTAACTTACTGACAATTGATACACCGAGCTACAAATCCCACTCTATATTTCTTCATTCTTCTCCACCAATAATGTTTTCTCAGATCCTGATACATCTTCACGGATCTTGGATGAATAAAAATACCGCGAGCTGTGGGCCTCTTCTAGAATCAACTCCCGAAGCCCATCTATATTGGGTAAAAATATCCAGCCCTGCATCCTCAACACCTAATAATCTCCAATGGTTACTTCTCTGGCATCATCATGATGAACTCTATCCCTAAGGACAAGCAAAGGAGGATCAACATACTGGCGCTCTTTTATGCGGTCATATATGGAAGAGCAAGAAACCATACAAGCCAAAACTTAGCTGGGCTCTGAAATATCCAACATCATAAACTGGTTGGCCGAAGCCTGAACATCAACCCCAAGAGGGCTCTCCCCAATAGAAATATATGCCAAACTCCCTATACTCTCTTCCTTTTAGCTCAAAGCATTGGCCACCTCATTGGCCTTCCTCAGATGGTACAATATAGTGATGTCATAATCCTTAAGCAACTCCAACCATCTTTGTTGCCTAGAATTAAGATCCTTTTTCTTGAACAAATGTTGAAGACTGCGATGATCAGTGAACACCTCACAAGATACGCCATACAAATAATGCCTCCAAATCTTTAACGCGTGAACTATGCCAGACAACTCAAAGTTATGAATGTGGTAGTTCTTTTCATAGGACTTCAACTAACGAGAAGTATAAGCAATAACTCTACCCTCACGAATCAACACACAACTAATCCCTACTCTCGAAGAATCACAATACATGGTATATGAACGTGAAGTTGATGGCAAAACATACACTGGAGTTGTGGTCAAGGCTATCTTGAGCTTTTGAATGCTCTCCTTGCACTCATCTAACCATACGAATGAAGAACCCTTCTGACATCACGAACTGTTTGGCCAAATCCTAAACATAAACAGCAAGAGAGCTCTCCCAAACGGGAATATATGCCAAACTCCCTATACTCACTTCCTTTTGGCTCAGAGCATCGACCACTACATTAGCCTTCCCCTGATAGTACAATATAGTGATGTCATAATCCTTAAGCAACTCCAACCATCTCCGCTGCCTCAAATTAAGATCCTTTTCCTTGAACAAATGCTGAAGACAGCGATGATCAGTGAACACCTCACAAAATACGCCATACAAATAATGCCTCCAAATCTTCAATGCGTGAACTATGGCAGACAACTCAAAGTCATGAACGGGGTAGTTCTTTTCATGGGGCTTCAACTGACGAGAATCATAAGCAATAACTCTACCTTTATGTATCAACATATAACTAATCCCTACTCTCGAAGCATCACAATACACGGTATATGAACCTAAAGCTGATGGAAAAACACACATTGAAGTTGTGGTCAAGGCTATCTTGAGCTTTTGAAAGCTCTCCTCACACTCCTTCGGCCATACAAATGAAGCACCATTCTGAGTCAACTTGGTGAAAGGAAATGCGATAGATGAGAATCCCTAAACAAACCGGTGATAATAGCCTGCCAAACCAATAAATCTACGAATCTATGTGGTTGAGGATGATCTGGGCCAACTTAGAACCGCCTCTATCTTCTTTGGATCAACTTGAATACCCTCACTGGACACCACGTGTCCCAAGAATGTCACTTAATTGAGCTAAAAGTCACACTTGGAGAATTTTGCATAGAGCTTATCCTCCATTAACCTCTGCAACACAACCCTAAAATGCTCCGCGTGCTCCTCCCGACTACACAAATATACCATAATATCATCAATGAAGACTATGAAAAATGAGTTAAGATAAGGCCGAAACACGTTATTCATCAAATGCATGAACGCTGCTAGGGCATTGGTCAGCCCAAAAGACAACAACAACAACAACAATAACAACAACAACAACCCAGTATAATCCCACTTAGTGGGGTCTGGGGAGGGTACTATGTACGCAGACCTTACCCCTACCCTAGGGTAGAGAGGCTGTTTCCAAATAGACCCCCGGCATCCTTCCCTCCATGAACTTCCCACCTTGCTCTTGGGGAGACTCGAACTCACAACTGCCCGGTTGGAAGTGGGGGTTGCTTACCATCAGAGCAACCTCTCTTGTCAGCCCAAAAGACATAACTAGGAAATCATAGTGACCATATCTGGTCCTGAAGGCCGTCTTAAGAATATTCGAATCCTTGGTCTTCAACTGGTGATAACCCGAATGGAGATCAATCTTGGAGAACACTCTCACCCCCTGATGTTGGTCGAATAAATCATCAATGGGAAATAAAGGATACTTGTTCTTAATTTTTACCTTGTTCATTTACCTATAATCAATGCATAATGAACATACCCGGTGCGCCCCAAGGTGACACACTAGGCCTAATGAACCCTTTATCAAGGAGTTACTAAAGCTTTTCTTTCACTCCTTCAACTCCGCTGGTGCCATGCGATACAACAGAATAGAAATGGGATGAGTGCCTAGCACCAGGCTAATACCAAAGTCAATATCCCCGCCCGATGGTATGACTGACAGGTCTGCAGGAAATACAATAGGGAAAATCCCTCACAACTGGAACAGAACCAATAATGGGAGTCTCATCTCCGACGTCCCTCATAAAGGCAAGATGTGAAAGGCATCCCTTCTCAACCATACACTGGGCCTTCAAGAAAGAGATCACTTTACTATGAATATAATCTGCCACACCTCGCCACTCAATCCGTGGAACATCCAGTATAGCCAATGTAACCGTCTTAGCATGAAAGTCCACAATAGCGCGACATAGAGATAGCCAATCCATGCCCAGAACGACATCGAAATCCACCATACTCAAAAATAAAAGAACCAGTTGGGTCTGCGGAAGCGCAATAGTCACCATACACCACTAGTACACACGGTCTACAACAACAGTATCACCCACCAGTGTAGATACATGAACAGGTAAAGCAACAAAACTCACGGGGCATACCCAAATAACAAGAAAAGTATGATCATACATAAGAAAAGGTAAAACCGGGATCAAGTAATATAGAGGGATCTCTATGGCAGACTGAAAGAATACCTATAATAACAACATCTGAAGTGATAACGTCACGTATTCCTGGAAGAGCATAGAAATGAGCCTGACCGCCCCCTGATCGACCTCCCCCTCTAAGGCGACCCCTAGCTGACTGACCCCTAACCTTAGTTGGTTGGGCGGGTGGTGGTGGAGCAATTGGTGCTAAAGCCGATGATTGGCCCCTCTGCTAGGATGAATTAGCATAACGATTAGGACACTACCTCCATATGTGTCCCATCTCTCCACACTCGTAACAACTCCCGGGTGTTATGTCACGCCCCAAAATCCCAGGAGCATGATCGGTGCTCAACCGAGTAAAGCCGATGGAGCAAGCCTGTTAGGTTTCATTCTATGCAAACAACCTCATGACTAAATATGATATGGACTCCATTAATCAGATTTAGTAAGTATTTCATTAACAACATTCATTTCCTTTCCATTAGCAACTTAAATCATAATTATCAACATATCACAAGTGTTATAAGTCTTTGCCAAACATCAATATTATTAATTTAATTCCAATACCCGACACTACCCACAACCTGTCTACGGAGACTCTAAACATAACTAAAGAGTAATGTAATATAGAAATGCCGGTAACAAGGCTCCAGCTATACCTCAAAAGTGAAAATCTAAAATAAGATGACGTGCAATATTGCCCCTTGAAGGGGAAGGGGGCTCACCAAGATCTTTCGGAAGGAGGATGCTTCGCTACACATGATCGGCACTATCCACTATGGAGCCACCTACATTCATTTAAAAAACTGTAGCGCCCCTGGCAAAAGGGACGTTAGTGCCATTGAATAGAACTAGTATATATAACTAAATACCATCTAATAAGAAAGAACAATCAAATAAGAATAAAGAGATCATAAAAGTAAATTAAAAACTTTAACAATTCCCACATCAACAAATAAAAGCGATCACATAACTTTCACATAATTTTCATACCTCTAAGTTGCGTTCTATAGCCCGTATTATGGTTCACATATCATATGATACACCTATGTGTTTCATAGCCCATCCATAGGGTTCGCATATTATATTATACACCTATGCATTTCATAGCCCATTCATAGGGTTCACATATTATATTATACACATATGCCTTTCATAGCCAGTCCATAGGGTTCACATATTATATTATACATCTATGCATTTCATAGCCCGTCCGTAGGGTTCACATATTATATTATACACATATGTATTTCATAGCCCGTCCATAGGGTTCACATATTATATTATACACCTATGTGTTTCATAGACCGTCCATAGGTTCCACATTTGAAAGTATACCCCTACGCGTTTCATATCCCGTACATAGGGTCAGCATATTATAATAAACACCTATGCATTTCATAGCCCGTCCATAGGTTCCACATATCAATTAATCTGCACATGGGTCACAATCATTACAGCATACTTGCCACTAGGCCATATTTCATAACTCAATCTCTTATTTCCCACATTTCACATCATCTCCACATATTTCACATCAATATCAATTTTAACAACAAGCCATTCAATTAAATATGTCATGCGCACATGAGAAGAACCATGAATTCTCGGCATATACAATATCTCATAGATCATACACCTCATGTTTATTGACAATGGAATTTTAAACACCAGTGGCTCTTCCAAATAAACCCGCAATAAAAACACACATCGAAGGCATAAGCAAATAATTACACCAATTATTCTTGAATCCTTCTTTTCCAATCATGACATTATACAATTATTATTCAAGTTCTCGGCACTTTATCCACACTCTATTTCCCTAATTCATTTGATTACTTTAAACATTTTTCATATAGAGGATTTTACATAGTTTGGCATAGGATATGCAACTCAATCTCAATTTAAGGTCTTAACATTTCAATATATGATTCATATTCCTTGCACCATTTTAAGTTATCAACAATAGCACCTTGATCATATTGGAATGCATCTTTTACAATTATACGGTCACAACACCAATTAATGTAAAGTACCAATCACAGCAAGAATGCAAAGTTCAACCTTACCACATTTACACAGTCACTTACATCACTTCCAAACATCTTTGTACATTACCAACAAATAGACACAATCAATTAAATAAATTTGGTACACATAAGAACAATTCAGAGGATCAACCATAACGAGTTTTCTCACACAATTTGGCATCAAAATCTCAATTTAAACTTGACTTGATGTCTAGGAATTTTAGCACATAGTTCCCATTTTTCACATATCCTCATTTACCAAGACTAACGTATTAAACATATTGAGGTTCATCATTCACATATATTCTTGCAACACCCAAATCCTTTGAAATATTGAATACTACACATATCAAATTCCGGACTTACAATCATAGGCAGGGACACCATGGGATCTCAATTTCATAGAAGAAGGAGTTTTAGCCATACATACCTTTATTTAGCTTTTCTTTAATTACTTCGGTATTCCGGAAATTCTAGCAACTTCAATCTATTTTGAGTCATAGCAAAATTTAACACAGATTAGGAAGATATTCATAATTCTAGCACATTTGAGCATTTTATCAAATACTAGATGAGCCTCTTAATGCCAAATCTCTTTTTCATGGTTTTCCTTCATTCCCCAACCAAATCTTACTTATTTATGTTAAACAATCTTCCCATAAACTTAGATTGGACATGCATGTATACACAATACTAATACACCCAAGAATCATACCTCATCAACCCATCTTATACTCCAAACTCGAAATTAATACCTAGGGTATAGAATATTACCTCTTGGATAAAGAACTTGTGATTGGGTTCTTTGATTCTTGAAGATTGATGCAACATTTGGATGATTTAAATGTTAGGTTCCTCCTTCTCTCTCTAAAATGCTCTCATCTCTCTTTAAAATCAGTAGAAATGACCCTAAACGAAGCCCTAAAGGCTATATATTAAAATGGGGTCGGGTTATAAAAATTAGAAAATTAACCCTCCGATGTCAAGTATGCTACTGCAGAAACCACCGCAGAATGGGTATGCAGGCTGCAAATTCATCGTAGAACTCGCTATCCAGAACTGGGCTGTTCGGCCTCATTCTGCGACCATTCTACAATCGCAAAATTGTTATGCGATCCGCAGAGTTAAATCTGCGATCGCAGATTTCACACAAAATCACATTTTTCCAACTTTTGGTAATTTGATCTTAACTTTGTGTAGGAATGTCCAAATGACAAACGGTTTGAAGCGTTGGAAACTAAACTCGAAGAAATTTCGTTTGATAGGTTATCCATTACCTAAATACTTATTGATATTTAGATATGCTCGTTCAAAGTATGGACTAGTGCAAGATCGTTGGGAATTTTAGCCTATTATGGACGTTTTCCAATTTTTCTTAGACTTAGGCCTTTCCTTGGCACCCAAATTACTTACCATAAGACTTATACACATATTTACCAAATCCAATGGATGTACACTATATTAGTAGCAGATAAAAATATTATTATAAGCCTACATGACACCACGAAATCCTAAATTACTTGGCAAAATTTTTCGGGGCCTTACATTCTCCCCCCCCCCCAGGATCATTCATCCTCGAATGAGGAGTAGATTACGACTTAAACCCTATTATAATAAATCTCTTTTCTCACCTACCTCAAGACCATAAATTTTGACTAACTCCTAAATTTCGCAAAAATTTCGGCAGAGTCTCCTTTGTACCTAGGCCTATCCACTTGCCAGAGAATCACCAAAATCGTCTTAACAACACATCCACAACTAGAAAGAGCACCACAATGTATATATGAACAATACTAATCTCAGTATTACAAGAACTACATTATCCTAAGGATACCAGAACATGGACTGCACAGTTTTTAGATCAAAACACCTATATAGTAACTTTCAAGTCAAAACTAATTGATACTGAATCATGCAAAAATATATTCCTTCCACGACACCTTCAGCCTTCCACATGACCTCCTTGACTTACAAGCTCTATGATGACACATTCTCGGAAATGATATCAACTCCCAAGCATACATAACAAGGATGACAGATAGACACCTCGCATGAGTTAACTATCCATTGACTTTACCTTTAATAATTTCCACTATACAATTTACATTCCATCGGATATTACAATTCATGGTAACAACAACAACCCACAATTCCATCACATGGAATCACATCATCAAGAATGTCACTTAATAATAACCAAACAGTTACGTGTTCATAATAGTCCTTACGAGTCATTAATGTAATTACAAAGGTGTTCATCAACAAGAATATAATTTCTTTTCAATCAACCATCCATATGAAGTCAAGCGACGGTGATTCTTTCTAGTAGTAAATCATATAAGATATTACCATGATTATATAGTTCAATCAAATCAACTCACACCCGTCTTTTATCACTACTTTCTTAGACATAGGCATATGAAAACACAAATTCACGAGGAACAACTATGGGGAAACATCATACTCCTATTGAGTGACAAAGTTCATAGACTATTACCCATATCTCTCTCCTTTAGATGTCTGGATACGTAGATAATCACCCTTCCATATTAAATCAATACCGTGCCGAGCCTAATACGCGACGTACCACTATACTCAGTATAAAACATCCTTTCTAAGCACATAATTCGCATTATAAGCATGTGTAAACAACTCAAATCCTATTCAATATTCCCATATCACCTGATCATTTCTGTATGAGTTAAACTTACCGAGTTTGGGGGTCTAAACATGTAAGAAAGTATCACCCAATGGTCAATCTTCCATGGAACAAAATTAAATGGTCATACCTATTTACACACACCATAGAACAAAAAGGGTTATGGGACTTACTCGTTGTTCCTCGGTTGTTGGGGCAGTTTCTTAGCTGATGTCCCTTAACTCCATACCTGAAATACTCGTCAGTACCCTTACGACACACACCTAGATGATTCCTTCTACACTCAGGGAAATGGGGTCGTTCCTGCCTCTTATGGCTCCCACTTGACTGGACTTGTTGGTTAGATTTCATATTGCCTTGGTCTTGCATATTATGGCCCAACTGCTGCTGATCAGGCCCTGATGGTAGCGTCACAGCTGAGGTCTAAAGAATTGACTATGTGAGTCCGGATGACACTCTCCTGTGTGATTCCTTCCCACCATTACCCATATTGTAGGATCCATTAAAATTGCTCGCGGATCTGGCCTTGTTGTTGTTATCTTGCTCTATCTTTATTTTTAACTTTCGTTCCTCTGTAGCTTGAGAGAACGCCACAATATTCCCATAATTCATATCAGAATTCAAGGCAGCTGTAGCCGCTTCATTAATAACCAAAGAGCTAAGACCCTACACAAATCGGCGTACTCTAGCATCCATAGTAGGCAGCATGTGAATAGCATACTTGGACAAGCGAGCAAACTCCATGTGGTACTCCCACACACTTCTGTTACCTTGCCTCAGATTTTCAAACTCTGCTGCCCGGGCTACCTTTTCTTAGCGGGCAGGAAATGATCAATGAAAGAATTAACAAACTTGCTCCACCTCACCGGAAGGTGCCCCTCCACTCGGGAATCTTCCCACAACTCAAAGCATGAATAGGATACCCCTTTCATAAGGTAGGCAGCCAACTCTTCTCTCTCTGTCTTAGTTGCACGCATCACCCTGGGGGTCTTGTGCATCTCATCAATAAAGTCCTGACGGTCTTCTTCTGGATTAGCACCTGTGAATACCGGAGGGTCTAACTGAAGGAATCTATTTACCCTGGAACTAGTAGAACCCCCTGGCTGGCTGGATGAACTAGGCACGACATTTGACCTCTAGGACTAAGAGGCCACCAACCGAGTCAACATCTGAATAACTCCCCTAAGATCCCCATCAGAAACACTAGAACCGAAAGCTGGGGCTGGAGGCAGGACAGGAGTATCAACTAAAGAGATAGTGGCACCCTCCGTAGGTGTAGGAACTAGGGTAGTCTGCTCTGGAATAGAAGGATCTGACATAGTAATAACAAGGTGACTACCCTCACCCGCAACATCAACCAATAAATCATCAGCCACTCCTGGGTGGCATTGGCTTCTTGGCCAATTCTCACTTTCTTCTTAGGTGCCATTTACGGAAAGATATAACAATGCACTGATTAGGAAGGAAACACTTTCACCGCACGATCCAGAATATTAAAGAAGGGTGTTATTCCTAAATGCCCAAGTAGCCTCCAACTTATAGATGTGGTCGACTACAAACCGATAAGAAGGACTCTGCCAGACACGGCTCTGAGACATCCTATGACACTTTAAAACCTTAGGCTCTGATACCAAGTTTGTCACATCCCAAAAATCCAAGGAGCGTGACCAGCGCTCAACTGAGTAAACCCGACTGAGCAAGCCTATTAGGTTTCATTCTATGCAAACAACCTCATGACTAAATAGGAGACGGACTCCATTAAACAGATTTAGTTAGTATTTCATTAACAACTTTCATTTCCTTTCCATTAGAAACTTAAATAATAATTAGCAAAATATCACAAGTGTTATAAGTCTTTGACAAACATCAATATTCTTACTTTAATTCCAATACCCGATACTACCCACAACCTATCTACGAATCCTCTAAACATAACTGAAGAGTAATGTAATATAGAAATACCGGTAACAATGCTCCATCTATGCCTCAAAAGTAAAAATATAAAATAAGATGATATGCAATATAGCCCCTTGAAGGAGAAAGGGGCTCACCAAGATCTTTGGGAAGGAGGATGCTCCACTACACACGATCGGCACTATCCGCTATGGAGCCACCTACATTCATTTAAAAAATGTAGCGCCCCCGGCAAAAAGGATGTTAGTGCCATTGAATATCACTAGTATGTATAACTGAACACCATCTAATTAGAAAGAACTATCAAACAAGAATAAAGAGATCATAAAGGTAAATCAAAAGCTTTAACAATTCCCACATCAATAAATAAAAGGGATCACATAACTTCCATACCTCCAGGTTGCGTTCTATAGCCCGTCCTAGGGTTCACATATCATATTATACACCTATGCATTTCATAGCCCGTCCATAGGGTTCACATATTATATTATACACCTATGCGTTTAATAGCCCGTCCATAGGGTTCACATATTATATTATAAACCTAAGAGTTCCATAGCCCGTCCATAGGGTTCACATATCATATTATACACCTATGCATTTCATAGCTCGTCCATAGTTTTCACATATTGTATTATACACCTATGCGTTTCATAGCCCGTCCATAAGGTTCATATACTATATTATACACCTATGCGTTTCATAGCCCGTCCATAGGTTCCACATTTTATAGTATACCCCTATGCATTTCATAGTCCGTCCATAGGGTCAGCATATTATATTATACACCTATGTGTTTCATAGCCCGTCCATAGGTTCCACATATCAATTAACCGGCACATGTGGCCACAAACAATACAACATACTTGGCACTATGCCATATTTCATAATTCAATCTCTTATTTCCCACATTTCACATCATCTCCACATATTTCAAATCAATATCAATTTCAACAACAAGGCATTCAATTCAAGATGTCATGTACACATGAGAGGAACCATGAATCCTCTGCATACACAATATCTCAGAGATTTACACCTCATGTTTATTGACAATGGAAGTTTAAACACCATGGGCTCTTCCAAATCAATAGAAGGGGTACACCAACCAGCAATAAAAACAAACATCGAAGGCATAAGCAAATAATTACACCAATTATTCTTGAATGCTTCTTTTCCAATCATGAAATTATACAATTATAATTCAAGTTCTGCGCACGTTGGACACACTCTATTTCCTAATTCATTTGATTGCTTTAAACATTTCTACACATACAGGATTTCACATAGTTTGGCATAAGATATGCAACTCAATATCAATTTAAGGTCTTAGCATTTCAATACATGATTCATATTCATTGCACCCTTTTTAAGTTATCAACAATAGCACCTTGATCATATTGGAATGCATCTTTTACAATTATAGGGTCACAACAGCAATTAATGTAAAGTACCAATCACAACAAGAATCCAAAGTTCAACGATACCACATTTACACAATCACTTACTTCACTTCCAAACATCTTTGTACATTACCAACAAATAGACACAATCAATAAAATAAATTTGGTACACATAAGAACAATTTTGAGGATCAACCATAACGAGTTTTCTCACACAATTTGGCATCAAAATCAAAATTTAAACTTGACTTGATGTCTAGGCATTTTAGCACATAGTTCCCATTTTTTACATATCCTCATTTACCAAGACTAACGTATGAAACACATTGAGGAACATCGTTCACATATATTCTTGCAATACCCAAATCCTTTGAAATAATGAATACTACACATATCAAATTCCGGACATAGAAGCATACGTAGGGACACCATGGGAGCTCAATTTCAAAGAAGAGGGAGTTTTATCCATACATAACTTTCTTGAGCTTTTCTATAATTACTACGATATTCCGGAAATTCTAGCAACTTCAATCTATTTTGAGAAATAGCAAATTTTAATATAAATTAGGAAGATATTCATAATTCTAGCTCATTTGAGAATTTTATCAAATACTAGATGAGCCTCTTAATCTCAAATCTCTTTTTCATGGTTTTCCATCATTCCCCAACCAAACCTTACTTATTTATGTTAAACAATCTTCCATAAACCTAGATTGGACATGCATGTATACAAAATACTAATACACCAAAGAATCATACCTCATCAACCCATCTTATACTCCAAACTCAAAATTAAAACCTAGGGTATAGAATATTACCTTTTGGATGAAGAACTTGTGATTGTGTTCTTCGATTCTTGAAGATTGATGCAATATTTGGATGACTTAAATGTTGGGTTCCTCCTTCTCTCTCTAAAATGATCTCATCTCTCTTTAAAATCAGTAGAAATGACCCTAAATGAAGCGCCAAAGGCTATATATTAAAATGGTGTCGTGTTATAAAAATTAGAAAATTAACCCTCTAATGTCAAGTATGCTACCCCAGAATCCACCGCAGAATGGGTGTGCGGGCCGCATATTCATCGTATAACTCATTGTCCAAAACTGGGCTGTTCTGCCTCATTCTGTGACCATTCTATGATCGCAGAATTGTTATGTGGTCCGCAGAGTTAAATTTGGAATCGCATATTTCACAGAAAATCGCATTTTTCCAACTTTTGGTAATTTGATCATAACTTTGTGTAGGAATGTCCAAATGACGAACGGTTTGAAGGGTTGTAAACTAGACTCGAAGAAATTTCATTTGATAGGTTATCCATCACCTAAATTCTTATAGATATTTAAATATGCTCATTCAAAGTATGGACTAGTGCAAGATCGTTAGGAATTTTAGCCTATTATGGACTTTTTCCAATTTTTCTTAGACTTAGGCCTTTCCTTGGCTCCCAAATTACTTACCATAAGAATTATACACATATTTACCAAATCTAATGGATGTCCACTATATTAATAGCACATAAAAATATTATAATAAGCCTACGTGACACCACGAAATCCTAAATTACTTGGCAAAATCTTTTGGGGCCTTACATTCTCTTCCCCTTAGGATCATTCGTCCTCGAATGAGGAGTAGATTCCGACTTAAATGCTAATGTAATAAATCTCTTTTCTCACCTAGATCAAGACCCTAAATTTTGACTAACTCCTAAATTTTTCAAAAATTTCAGTAGAGTCTCCTTTGTAACTAGGCCTATCCACCTGCCAGAGAACCACCAAAATCGTCTTAACAACACATCCACAACTAGAAAGGGCACAACAATGTATATATGAACAATACTAATCTCAGTATTACAAGAACTACATTATCCTAAGGATACCAGAACATGGACTTTATAGTTTTTAGATCAAAACACCTATATAGTACCTTTCAAGTCAAAACTAATTGATACTCAATCAAGCAAAAAATTTTTCCTTCCACGACACTTTCAGCCTTCCAGATGACCTCCTCGACTTACAAGCTCTGTGATGACACATTCTCGGAAATGATATCAACTCCGAAGCATACATAACAAGGATGACAGATAGAGACCTCGCATGAGTTAACTATCTATTGACTTTACCTTTAATTATTTCCACTGTACAATTTACATTCCATCGGATATTGAAATTCATGGTAACAACAACAACCCACAATTTCATCACATGGCATCACACCATCAAGAATGTCATTTAATTGTAATGAAACAGTCATGTGTTCATAATAGTCCTTACGAGTCATTAATGTAATTACAAAGGTGTTCATCAACAAGAATATAATTTCTTTTCAATCAACTATCCATATGAAGTCAAGCCACGATGTTTCTTTCCAGTAGTACATCATATAAGACATTACCATTATTATATAGTTCAATCAAATCAACTCACATCCGTCTTTTATCACTACCTTCGTAGACATAGGCATATGAAAACACAAATTCACGATGAATAACTATGGGGAAACATCATACTCCTATTGAGTGACAAAGTGCATAGACTATTACCCATATCTCTCTCCTTTAGATGTCTGGATGCATAGACAATCACCCTACCATATTACATCAATATCGTGCCGAGCCTAATACGCGATGTACCACTATACTCGATATAAAAACATCCTTTATAAGCCCATAATTCGCATTATAAGCATGTGTAAACAACTCAAATCCTATTCAATATTCCCATCTCACCTGATTATTTATGTATGAGTTAAACTTACCGAGTTTGGGGGTCTAAACATGTAAGAAAGTACCACCCAATGGTCAGTCTTCCATGGAACGAAATTAAATGGTTATACCTATTTACACACATCACAGAAAAGAAAGGGTTAAGGGACTTACTTGTTGTTCCTCGGTTGTTTGGGAAGTTTCTAAGCTGATTTCCCTTAACTCCACACCCGAAACACTCTTCAGTACCCTTACGACACACCCCTTGATGATGCCTCCTACACTTAGTACAATGGGGTTGTTGCTGCCTCTGATGGCTCCCACTTGACTAGACCTGTTGGTTAGATTTCATGTTGCCTTGGTCTTGCAATTTATGGCCCCACTACTGCTGATCAGGCCTTGATGGTAGCGTCCCAACTGAGGTCTGAAGAATTAACTGTGTGGGTCTGGATGACACTCTCCTGTATGATTCCTTACCACCATTACCCCTATGGTAGGAGCCATTAAAATTTCTCACGGATCGGGCCTTTTTGTTGTAATCCTTCTCTATCTTTATTTTTAACTTTCGTTCCTCTGTAGCTTGAGAGAACGCCACAATCTTCCCATAATTCATATCAGAATTCAAGGCAGCTGTAGCCGCCTCATTAATAACCAAAGAGCTAAGACCCTGCACAAATCGGCGCACTCTAGCCTCCATAGTATGCAGCATGTGAATAGCATACTTGGACAAGCGAGCAAACTCCATGTGGTACTCCCACACACTTCTATTACCTTGCCTCAGATTTTCAAACTCTGCTGCCCGGGCTGCCTTTTCTCAGTGGGCAGGAAATGATAAATGAAAGCATTAAGAAACTCGCTCCACCTCGTCGGCGGATTCCCCTCCTCTCGGGAATCCTCCCACAACTCAAACCATGAATAGGATACCCCTTTCAGATGGTAGGTAGACAACTCTACTCCCTCTGTCTCAGTTGCACGCATCACCATGAGGGTCTTGTGCATCTCATCAATAAAGTCCTGAGGATCTTCTTCTGGATTGGCACCTGTGAATACCGGAGGGTCTAACTGAAGGAATCTGTTTACCCTGGAACTAGTAAAATCCCCTGGCTTGCCGGATGAACTAGGCACAAAATTTGTCCTCTGGGCCTTAGAGGCCACCAACTGAGTCAACATCTGAATAGCTCCCCTAAGATCCCCATCAGAAATACTAGAATCGGAAGATGGGGCTGGAGGAGGGACAGGAGTATCAACAGAAGGTATAGTGGTACCCTCCGTAGGTGTAGGAACTGGGGCAGTCTACTCTGGAATAGAAGGATCAGACAGAGTAATAACAAGGTGACTACCCTCACCCGCAACATCAACCAATAAATCATCAGCCACTCCTAGGGTGCATTGGCTTCTTGGCCAATTCTCACTTTCTCCGTAGCTTCCATTTATGGAAAGATAGAATAATGCACTGATTAGGAAGGAAACAGTTTAACCACACGATCCAGAATATCAAAGAAGGGTGTTATTCCTAAATGCCGAAGTAGTCTCCAACTTATAGATGTGGTCGACTACACACCGATAAGAAGGACTCTACCAGACACGGCTCCGAGACCTCCTAGGACACTTTAAAACCTTAGGCTCTGATACCAACTTTGTCACGCCCCAAACTCTGAGAAGCGTGACAGGTGCTCAACCGAGTAAACCCGACTGAGCAAGCCTGTTAGGTTTCATTCTATGCAAACAACCTCATGACTAAATAGGAGACGGACTCCATTATTAAGATTTAGTAAGTATTTCATTAACAACTTTCATTTCCTTTCCATTAGCAACTTAAATAATAATTATCAAAATATCATAAGTGTTATAAGCCTTTGCCAAACATCAATATTCTTACTTTAATTCCAATACCCAACACTACCCACAACCTGTCTACAGAGCCTCTAAACATAATTGAAGAGTAATGTAATATAGAAATGTCTGTAACAAGGCTCCGGCTATGCCTCAAAAGTAAAAATCTAAAATAAGATGACGTGCAATATAGCCCCTTGAAGGAGAAAGTGGCTCACCAAGATCTTTGGGAAGGAGAATGCTCCGCTACACATGATCGACACTATCCGCTGGAGCAACCTACATTCATTTAAAAAAATATAGCCCCCCCCCCCCCCGACAAAAGGTATGTTAGTGCCATTGAATAGCACTAGTATGTATAACTAAACACCATCTAATTAGAAAGAATTGTAAAACAAGAATAAAGAGGTCATAAAAGTAAATCAAAAGCTTTAACAATTCACACATCAATAAATAAAAGGGATCACATAACTTTTACATAACTTCCATACCTCCAGGTTGCGTTCTATAGCCCGTCCTAGGGTTCACATATCATATTATACACCTACGCATTTCATAGCCCGTCCATTGGGTTCACATATTATATTATACACCTATGCGTTTAATAGCCCGTCCATAGGGTTCACATATTATATTATACACTTATGCGTTCCATAGCCCGTCCATAGGGTTCACATATTATATTATACACCTATGAGTTCCATAGCCCGTCCATAGGGTTCACATATTATATTATACACCTATGCGTTTCATAGCCCGTCCATAGGTTCCACATTTTATAGTATACCCATATGCGTTTCATAGCCCGTCCATAGGGTCAACATATTATATTATACACCGATGCATTTCATAACCCGTCCATAGGTTCCACATATCAATTAATCGGCACGTGGGGTGACAATCATTACAACATACTTGGCACTACGCCATATTTCATAACTCAATCTCTTATTTCTCACATTTCACATCATCTCCACATATTTCACATTAATATCAATATCAACAACAATCCATTCAATTCAAGATGTCATGTACACCTGAGAGGAACCATGAATCCTCGGCATATACAATATCTCAGAGATTATACACCTCATGTTTATTGACAATGGAATTTTAAACACCAGGGGCTCTTCCAAATCAACAGAAGGGGTACACCAACCCGCAATAAAAACACACATCGAAGGCATAAGCAAATAATTACACCAATTATTCTTGAATCCTTCTTTTCCAATCATGACATTATACAATTATAATTCAAGTTCTTGGCACGTTGGCCATACTCTATTTCCCTAATTCATTTGATTACTTTAAATAGTTCTACACATAGAGGATTTCACAAAGATTGGGATAGGATATGCAACTAAATCTCAATTTAAGGTCTTAACATTTCAATACATGATTCATATTCCTTGCACCCTTTTAAAGTTATCAACAATAGCACCTTGATAATATTGGAATGCATCTTTTACAATTATAGGGTCACAATACCAATTAATGTAAAGTACCAATCACAGCAAGAATCCAAAGTTCAACCTTACCATGTTTACACAGTCACTTACTTCACTTCCAAACATCTTTGTACATTACCAACAAATAGACACAATCAATCAAATAAATTTGGTACACATAAGAACAAATTAGAGGATCAACCATAACGAGTTTTCTCACACAATTTGGTATCAAAATCTCAATTTAAACTTGACTTGATGTCAAGGCATTTTATCACATAGTTCCCATTTTTCAAATATCCTCGTTTACCAAGACTAACATATGAAACACATTGAGTACATCATTCACATATATTCTTGCAATACCCAAATCCTTCAAACTAATGAATACTACACATATCAAATTCCAGACTTACAATCATACGCAGGGACACCATGAGAGCTCAATTTCAAAGAAGAGGGAGTTTTAGCCATACATACCTTTCTTGAGCTTTTCTTTAATTACTACGATATTCCGGAAATTCTAACAACTTCAATCTATTTTAAGACATAGCAAAATTTAACACAAATTAGGAATATAATCATAATTCTAGCTCATTTGAGCATTTTATCAAATACTAGATGAGCCTCTTAATCTCAAATCTATTTTTCATGGTTTTCCTTCATTCCCGAACAAAATCTTACTTATTTTTGTTAAACAATTTTCCCATAAACCTAGATTGGACATGCATATATACACAATGCTAATGCACCCAAGAATCATACCTTATCAACCCATCTTATACTCCAAACTCGAAATTAAAACATAGGGTATAGAATCTTTCCTCTTGGATGAAGAACTTGTGATTGGGTTCTTCGATTCTTGAAGATTGATGCAAGATTTGGACGATTTAAATGTTGGGTTCCTCCTTCTCTCTCTAAAATTCTCTCACCTCTCTCTAAAATCAATAGAAATGACCCTAAATGAAGCCCCGAAGGCTATATATTAAAATGGGGTCGGGTTATAAAAATTAGAAAATTAACCCTCCGATGTCAAGTATGCTACCGAAGAATGGGTATGTGGGTCGCAGATTCGTCGCAGAACTCGATGCCCAGAACTAGGCTGTTCTGCCTCATTCTGCGACCATTCTGCGATCGCAGAATGGTTATGCGGTCCGTAGAGTTAAATTTGCTATCGCAGATTTTACACAGAATCGCATTTTTCCAGCTTTTGGTAATTTGATCATAACTTTGTGTAGGAATGTCCAAATGACGAACGGTTTGAACCGTTGGAAACTAGACTCGAAGACCTTTCATTTGATAGGTTAGATATGCTCGTTCAACGTATGTAATAGTGCAATATCGTTGGGAATTTTACCCTGTTATGGACTTATTTCAATTTTTCTTAAACTTAGGCCTTTCCTTGGCTCCCAAATTACTTACCATAAGACTTATACACATATTTACCAAATCTAATGGATGTAAACTATATTAATAGCACATAAAAATATTATAATAAGCCTACGTGATACCACGAAATTCTAAATTACTTCACAAAATTTTTCGGGGCCTTACATGTTTGAGAAGGGGACTGATGGGAACCCCTCACACTAGAGTGACTAAAAGATATACTCGGCATAAAATAGCCCTGAACAAATAGAGCACATGATGAGCTCTAAGCTGGAAGGGCACTAAGTGAAGAATGGCCCTAATGTGAACTGTGAGAACCATGACCTGATGATACCCCATAATAACCTGGGCAATCTGACTGACCATGTCAGAATTGTAGGCCTCCACCGTGCTTAAATTGGCCCCATGAAGGAGCACCACGGTAGCTACAAGATCCTCGATGCCTCTTGGCCTCCCTCTCTTCTCGCTCCTAGCGATGAACATACTCAATCTCCTGGGCAATATCCACAATTTCCTCTAATGTAGCACTAGTCACCGTTTCCCTTGTCATAAGAATATTGAGCTGATAAGTAAGACCATCGACAAACCTCCCCATCCTATCTCTATCTGTCGGGACCAACCAGATGGCATAACGAGCCAACTCTGAGAACCACAACTCATACTCCGACATGGTCATCTACCCCTGACAGAACCACTCAAAATGTCTATGCAACTCCTCTATGCGAGACTGCGGCACATACTTCTCTAGAAAGAGAATGGAGAACTGCTGCTAAGAAAGGTGTGCTACACTAACAGGTTTACCCCTCTCAAAATCTTCCCACCAGGTGAAAGCTGCTCCTGAAAACTGATAAGTAGTGAAAGCGACCCCTCTGGTCTCTAGAATATCGGCTGTACGAAGCATCCCCTGACACTTGTCCAAAAAACCCTGGGCAACCTCAGCCTCTTCTCCACTGAAGGTCGGAGGCTGAAGACTACCAAATCTCTCCAACCTACGTTGCTCATCCTCTGGCATGGCAGGAACTACATAGTCCGGTGCAACTTCAACCGGTTGAGCAGGGTGTGACCCCGAATTCTAAAGTCCCTGCATGACCTGCTCAGGTTTGTAAGCGGCAGGTGTTTGAGTGCCTATCCCGGCCTGAGAAGTAGCTGCGGCTATAGTGGCTGAAATCGCCTGAGCTAGGCCAGTGCATGTTAGATCATATTCTAATGATGCAAATAATATGCATGTGTATGAGTTCAAGGAAGTAAAAAGGAACTATTGGAATGGCTATGTTGAACAAGGAAAGAAATTATTCAAAAGGGAAGCTGCCTGAAATACTTATGATGTACAAGGAAAGAAATAGTACTACATCAGCAGATTAGGTTTAGCTCCATGATTTTGGGAAATCAAATCTGCCATAATGGAATAAAGATTCAACCCAATTAGTGATTGACGAGTCAGATCAAATCACTGAATAACTATTGAAGCTAGAAGATCCGGACAACGGTCAAGATTAGAAGGTCCAACAATCAAGTAAAAATCCTATCAAACCCGTTATTTGTCGAAAGAAAAGACCTGAAAATAAGCAACGGATAGCTATTTATTCTTGGAAAGAATCAACTCTTTCCAAGGAACGAAATGCTTGGGTTGACAAGCTTTCACCATTCATCCTTGTATAAATTTGCAGTGTAACTCCATCCTTAGTATGCTTTGATCAAACGAAAATAACTCTCTTCATTCTACTGCAAACAAGCATAGTAGCTTATATCGATTTGCTATGTAACAAGTCAGGGATAGGAAGAGGGCATACAACTTGTGAGGCATTGTATCAAATGAGTGCTAGAGAAACTGAGTGACATACATCAAATATGTACTCGAAAGAAAACTTATTCACTTGAAGAGAAATCCCTTGCAACCCAAGGGGAGTGGATTAGAATTCACATTGAATCCGAACCAGTATAAAAATTCCTGGTCTCTTTAGTTTCTGCATTTACTTTCTGCTTATTACCTCAAATTATTATATCTGCAAGATAGCCATATTTAGTCGAGTACTTAAGTTTTAAGTCAACTTATTAATGATTAACTTTAATTATCTACAATTTACCCCCTCTTGTACTTTCAATTGGTATCAAAGCAAGGCTTACACTCTTGTTTTCTACTTAAGAGTTTGCAAGAAAAAGATCATGGCAAATCAGGTTATCATAGGAGCTCTCTTTCAGGAAGAAACTTCACAAGTAAGGCCACCTTACTTCAATAGACAACATATATCCCACAGGAAAATTTGAATAGAAATTTTCACCAAGGCATACAACGTCAAGGTGTGGAGAGTTATCGAGAAGAGAAACTAGCCACTGCCTGCCAGCACTCCACCACGCACTGACCCTGATGACATAGACTCATACACAAAAGAACAACTAGAAGATGTTTAAATAAATAACAAGGCAAGAAATCTGCTTCACAATGCGATAAGTGGTGAAGAATATGAGAAAATATCTAGCTGTGATACAGCCAAAGAGATGTGGGACAAACTTGAGGTTACTTATGAAGGTACCAGCAAAGTAAAGGAAACTCACATCAATATGCTAGTTCATGACTATGAACTATTCTCAATGAAGGAAAGAGAATCCATTGAAGAAATGTTTTCCAGGTTCAGTAAGATAATTAGCGAGTTGAAAGCTTTTGGCAAACCTTACACTAGTGGCGACCAGGTTAGGAAATTCTCAGAAGTCTACCAACCACTTAGCAGACCAGAGTGGTCACCCTTGAATCACAAGATATTAAGAAGTTATCATATGATGAATTTCGATAAGAGCTCATTGCTTTTGAATGAACACACTTGACAAAGACAAATCAAGATGAGAAAAAGAAAATTGTTGCATTCAAAACTACTACTGAAGTGGCTGAAAATTAAATTGATTATCCAGAAGCCCTACAAGAAGAAATTGCTATGATGTCTAGAAACATGGATGGACTGATGAGAAGATAAAGAAATACAAAGAAAGGAAGATTTCCACCAAGAAGATCTAGACAATACAACGATCAAGATAAGAATGACGGAAAATGCTACGAATGTGGAAAATTTGGATACATCCAAGTAGAGTGTCCAGAATTGAAAAAGAAGATCTCTAGAGGATTCAATAAAAAACAAATCATTTGGAAGCTGGAGCGATGAGGATGACTTAGACCGTGAAGAAATAGCAAATCTCTGCTTCATGACAATCCTATAAAATGAGATCAACAAAACTTCAGGATGCTGGATAGATGAAGATGATTCAGACAATAAAAACTATTTTATGCCAAGAGGAGAGACTAGCGAGGTAAGATCTTATGATTGTGATAGATATAATGAATTGCAGGACATTCTTGATTCCACCTTAAAAGAGTCTCAAAAAATGATGAATGAGCTTAAGAGACTCACTATGGAAATCAAAGACTGGTAAATCAAATATGAAGTATGTGAAATTGAAAAGGACGTACTTTAAGAAGAGTTTTAGGAATTGCAAATACAGCTTAAGAGCTTGCACAAATCCACCAGCCACAATTCTGTTAGGTCACACTAGATGACTTACAAGTCAACTGGAAAGGAACCAATGAGAACTATATCGACCCGTCGGTCGGACCAGTCGACTTACAACTCAACTGGAGTGGAATGAACTAATCTCATAATAGCTACTTCCAATGCTTATGAAAGATTTGAAAACAGATATGCGGCTAAATGTCACTATTGTAACAAAAGTTGGCATAAATATTCTGGTTGTCAATTTTGTAAACATCATATGTCTGGATGGGTTTGGAAACCTAAAGCTTTTGAACCCAGTAATACTAACTCTCCAAGACCCAAGAATTCTTGGGTACCTAAAAGGAAGTAATTATTATGTATTGAAAGAACACCACAGAATAAGTCGCAAAGGAAAATGGTACCTAGATAGTGCGTGTTCCAGTGACATGACATGTGACAAAATCTTTTTTCGAAGGTTACGAAGATTGATGGAGGAAGCGTCAAATTTGGAGATGATTCAAGAGGTAAAATAGTTGGAACTTGAACTATTCCTTTCAACAGCAAATGTGACATTACTGAGGTATATCTTGTTGATGGACAAAACTACAACCTCCTAAGTATATGTCAACTCTGTGACTCAGGATATGAGGAAAAGTTTAAGAGAACAAGTTGTGCCATAGAAGACGAATTAGGTAAAATAATTCTTCCTGGAAAAAGGTATGGAAATGTTTACATACTTGATGGATTTGAAAATATTGATGGTTACATTTGCCTAACTTCTATATCTGATGATCCCTGGTTGTGGCACATAAGATTAGGACATGCCAGCATGCACTTGGTGGAAAAACTATGCAAGCATGATTTAGTTATTGGCTTACCTAAACTGAACTTCTCTAGAACTCATATTTGTGATGCATGTCAGATGGGTAAGAAAACTAGAAACGCTTTAAAAAACAAAGACACGGTATCTACTTCAAAACCGTTGCAATTACTTCATACGGACTTATTTGGACCTACTAGAACTGCTAGCATAGAAGGAAAGAAATATGCTTTTGTTATTGTTGATGACTTTTCACGTTTTACTTGGTTTATTTTCTTATCTCGTAAATATGAAGCCTTAAGAAATTTTGAAGTTTTATGCAAAAGTATTGAAAGAGAAAAGGGCTATCTGATCTCAAAAATCCAAAGCAATCATGGAGGCGAGTATGAAAGTAAAGCATTTGAAGATTTCTGTAACGATCAAGGTTACACTCACAATTTCTCCGCACCCCGTTCACCTTAGCAAAATGGAGTTGTGGAAAGAACAGAACACTTCAAGACAGGGCAAGAACCATGTTATTAGAACATTCACTCCCAAATCATTTATGGGCTGAAGGTGTGATTACTGCATGTAACATTCTCAATCATTGCCTCATAAGGGCTAATCTGAAAAAGACACGCTATGAACTCTGGAAAGGTAAGCGCCCAAATATTAGTTATTTTCATCCATTTGGAAGCAAGTGCTTCATTCATAGCAATGGTAAGGATAATCGTGGAAACTTTGATCCAAGAAGTGATGAAGGTATTTTTCTTGGTTATTCATTAAATAGCAGATCATTCAGAGCCTTTAATAAACGTACTTTATGTGTAGAAGAATTTGTTCATGTTATATTCGAGGAAAATAATCCCTTGGTCGAGAAAGGCATTAATGCAGGTGAGGAAGACTAAACTCGAGAAGTTCAGGACAAAGGAAAATCATAGGAGTCAACTAATCCTACAGATGTGGTTGAGTCGACTGAACAAGTTAGCAATAACACTCCAGAACAACGTACGGAGTCGACTACAAGCACTATTCGACTAAATGAATGGAGAAATGAAACTGAATATCCACAGAAATATATCATAGGAGATCCAAAAGAATGGATGAAAATCATGACTGCCCTTAAAAAGAAAGCAAATATTGCTTTGATCTCTCAAATAGAGCCAAAAAAGGTAGATGAAGCTTTGAAGGATTCAAGATGGGTGAAAGCCAAGTAAGAAAAACAAGATCAATTCAGCAAGAGTCAAGTATGGAAGATGATACCCTGACCTGAAAATGTATTCATCATTGGAACAAAATGGTGTTCAGGAACAAACTGAACGAAGAAGGACAAGTCATAAGGAACAAAGCCAGATTAGTTGCTCAAGGCTATTCACAACAAGAAGTAGTCGACTACGATGAAACTTTTGCCCTAGTAGCTATATTAGAGTCTATACGAATCCTGTTAGCTTATGCATCATTTAAGTGATTCAGATTGTTTCAAATGGATGTCAAAAGCGCTTTTCTGAATGGATTCGTCGAAGAGGAAGTTTTTGTGAAACAACCTCTAGGCTTTGAAGACTCAAAATTCCCTTATCATGTGTACAAGCTTACTAAGCCCTATACAGACTAAAACAGGCTCCACATGCTTGGTATGACAGGTTAAGTACCTTCCTTGTTGATCATGGGTTTACCAGAGGTAAAAATGATACTACTCTATTCATTAAACGATCAACAGAAGGTAATCTTATCATTCAAATTTATGTTGATGACATTATCTTTGGTAGTGCTAACTCTCTTATGTGCAAGAAATTTGCAAACCTCATGCAAAGCGAATTCGAAATGAGCATGATGGGTGAACTCACATTTTTCCTTGCGCTTCAAATTCATCAATCAGAAGAAGGAACCTTCATCTGTCAAACTAAATATACAAAGGAGCTGATCCAAAAATTTGGCATGAGCAATGCAAAATCAATTGGCACTCCCATGAGTCCAGCTACAAATTTGGATAAGGACGAATAGGGTACTCCAGTTGATGAAACAATATACAGAGGAATGATTGGATCACTACTGTATCTCACCGCAAGTCGACCAGATATTATGTTCAGCGTTTGTAAATGTTCCAGGTTTCAGTCGGCTTCCAATGAGTCACATCTAACTGTTGTAAAAATAATTATTCGATATTTTATTGGCACAATATCTTATGGATTATGGTATCCTCGCTCTAACTCGTTTAAATTAGAAGGTTTCTCGGATGTAGATTTAGTAGGTGATAAAGAATATAGGAAAAGCACGAGTGGCATGTGTCAATTACTAGGAAAGGCTTTAATATCCCGGAACAGTAAAAAGTAAGCATCAGTCACCTTGTCCACTACTGAAGTTGAGTACATTGTCATTGGTCAATGTTGTGCACAACTCCTGTGGATGTCCAATCAATTGGGTGACTATGAACTTTCCTTCAAACCTATAGAAATCATTTGTGATAATTCAAGTGCAATTTGTCTCTCTAAAAATCTTGTGCATCATTCTATAGCAAAGCATAAAGACATTAAACATCATTTTATTATAGAACATGTTCTTAAAGGTGACGTAGAATTAACTTTTGTTGGCACTTCTGCCCAATTAGCTGATATTTTTACTAAACCTTTATTTGAAGAAAGATTTTTTGCTTTGAGAAAATTACTAGCATCATTTGTTTTTCAAAAAACTCTTAGGACCGAAGTGTTATTTTTCAAGAACTTGTCATAATTACTCTTTTTCAGTGCATTAATTATGCAATCAGTTTTTTCCCTCTCTTTTTATTTTGTTTCTTGTTAGTTTGCAGTCGAAGTTGGAAAGCCAATCATCACGTTGCTTCGACTGACAATCTTTCCTTTTCTATACTCAACTGTCAAATCTCTTCTCTTTAAGTTAAGCCTTTTTCGATCCCTTTCATCTCCACCTTATTTCTTCAACCTGTACCAACCCTCTCTTCTTTCATGGAAAAATCTTCCAAAAACCCCTCTGCTTTCACTAGAAAAAGTACCCGCTCAAAGGCAAAACCCTCTTCCGTGCCTCCTGAGCAAGTAGACTTAGGGTCTAATCGTTCTGAGGGTTGTGCTCTTCTCAAGGAACATACTCCGAACACTCTCAACTTTTAGGAGAAAAAGCCTCTAGTAAGCGTCTCATTGAGGATCCTACTACCTTTACCACTCCAAAAAAATCAAAGTTCAATTTCTCTGCCTCACTCGATTCCGACCTAAATTTTCGGGACTCCCCAAATAGGGATTTCTTTATCTCTCTCAAGGACAAGCCCATCGCCCATGGAAGAGTTGTGGATCTGGATGATACAGAGTACCTCAACTGTAAGGTAAAGGATCTTTTCGTGTATCAAGGGTGGGAAAAGTTTCTCTCTATTTCTCTTCCTAAAGTGTATGAACCCCTTGTCCGTATGTTTTATGCTAATCTCCGCTCTATAAAACCTGATAGGCTTGAAACTCTTGTTCTTGGTAAGCGCATTGTTCTTGATTGTGGTATGTTCGATTCTCTTTTCCTCTGTCGCTGCTCTGGTTTCCCTACCCCATTTAAGAATGTCTGGCCTAAGAATTTCAAAATCACCTTTGACCAGGCTAAACAGTGTATTGCTGAAAATTCCTCTGATACTCTTCCCAATCAATTAGGGCATAGTGATGTGAGCTTTGAAACTAGGGTTCTTGACCACATTGTTTCAACCACTCTTCTCCCTAGAACTGGTTCCTTCTCAACCCTCTCTCAAAGGGACACCTTCTTTGTCTGCTGTCTCATCTCCAAACTCAAAAATCAAGCTGTCCTCCTGGGTCATAAACTTTATGATTGAGAGTGGTGAAGATCCAACCAGTCTTCCTTTCGGTATGACTATCACCCACATTCTGAAAGCTCATCAAATTCCTCGTTTAGAATACCCCTTTGTTCCTGTCTCCAAGTGCTACAACTCTAGAGCCTTCTCTAGCACGGGGTATGTAAATGTCAAGGGTGTCTGGGTTAAGAAGGGTGAAAGTGATGCGACACAAAGTACTTTTGAAACCAAGCCTTCGTCTGCTATTCTGCCCTCTTCCATTCCTGCCGATCTACGTGAAAAGCTCAGCTCAATTGACTCCCAAATCTTAGATATCAAGAATCTTATGTCCTCCTTACAGTCGACTGTGGATGTTATTTACGCTATTTCAAAGGAAACAGGGTCAGATGTGTCAAAAATCAGGGTGGTTGTGCGAAGGGAAGGGAGAAAGCGGTTAAAGCCTTCAAGGAGGTGCACGACAGGCTGCATGGAATGAGCACGGCTGCCAACACTAGCTTTGAGAAATTGAAGGAGGCGATCTGCAACACTCTTACTTACTTTCTGCGTCGTTGAAATGGATGTGTTTTTCTGACAATCTTTTTTTCTCTCTTAAAACATGTTTTGGTTGTGGTTGGGCTGTGCCCGTGGATGTTTTTTTTTATTTTGCTTCTGTGGATAATATTTTTTTGGTACTATATGCTAATCCCTCTTTGCTAATGTCAAAAAGTTGGAGAATATATATCTTCTGGATTGTTAATGGTTTATTTGCAGGTTCAAGTCGACTATGCATACATAGGGTCCACTATGTATTCTTTATTTGTTATGTAGGTTAAGTCGACTATGCCACCCTGCATAGACAGTACCTCTTATTCTTTGAACAGGTTAAGTCAACTATGCAGCCCATGCATAGACAATACCGCTTATTCTTTGAACAGGTTAAGTAAACTATGCTGCCCATGCATAGACAAGACTATATTGGTACAAGTCGACTACATAGATTGAGGGGGAGATCAAGTTCAATTGAATACACATATTGAGGGGGGAGCCAAGCAACGTATAGCTCTTTATTCTTGCAAAGAATCAACTCTTTCCAAGGATCAAAACGCTTGGGTTGACAAGCCTTCACCATTCATCTTTGTATAAATTCGCAGTGTAACTCCATCCTTAGTATACTTTGATCAAGCCAAAATAACTCTTTTCATTCTACTACAAATAAGCATAGTAGCATATATAGATCTGTTGTGTAACAAGTCAGGGATAGGAAAAGGGCATACAACTGGTGAGGCATTGTATCAAACGAGTGGTAGACAAACTGAGTGACATACATCAAATTTGTACTCGAAAGAAAACTTATTCATTTGAAGAGAAATCCCTTTTAACCCAAGGGGACTGGATTAGGATTCACATTGAATCCGAACCAGTATAAAAAATTCCTAGTGTCTTTAATTTCCACATTTACTTTCTGCTTATTACCTCAAATTATTATATCTGCAAGATCGCCATATTTAGTCGACTATTTAAGTTTTAAGTCAACTTATTAACGATTAACTTTAATTATCTACAATTCACCCAACTCTTGTACTTTCAGTGCAAACTGATAAGATCTGATCCAAGGTCTCCTGAAGACCCGGAATCACAATAGGCACAACTGGTGCCTAAGTTGTTGCTGCTAGAGTGGCCACAGCTGGGATGTAGTCCTAAACTGGGGCAGCTGGTGGATCTATTGGTGCTGCCCTCGCTGCTCTGCCTCTACCACAACCACGGCTGCATCCTCAACCTCTAGTGGTCTTGACTGGTGGTACTGGTGGTCGTCCACCTTGTCCGGTAGTGGGCATCCTCACCATCTTTGAGAGACTAGAATAACAAAAGTTTAGTACTCAGATCAACAAATTCGCACAACAATAATTTCAAAAATATGAAGTTTCCTAAAGGTTCTGCAGCTTCTCGAGGATAAATATATACGTCTCTGTACCGATCTACGATACTCTATTAAACCTGCTCATGACTCGTGAGACCTATGTAACCTAGGCTTTAATACCAACTGTCATGACCCTAAACCCGGACCCGGTCTTGATGGCGCCTCTCGTGACGACTTGGACAACCAACTATTCCCAATTTGAGGTTAAATACCTAAACAACAATAAAACACTCTAAAGCATGATATAATAATACTAAGTAGCAGAATATCGTAACCATGCGGAAGTACAAACCAAACACAACCCTAACCGGGGTGTCACTAGTTATGAGCATATTTAAGTCATAATACAAGTCTGCTAAGTCTATGCTAGTACAAATGTCTGAAAATAGATATAAGTGATAAAGGAGGAGAAACACGGGTCTGCGAACGCCAGACATCTACCTCATGACTCCGAATGTCCGCCTGAAGCTAGAGGATCAGCACTCTGGAGCAGAACCAGACATGCCTGAATCTGCACACATGGTGTAGGGAGTAAAGTGAGTACTCCAACTTAGTGACTAACAAATGTAAATAAAGATTGAAAGCGAGAAATCACGTAAGGCACAAGGCAATCTATAATGAGTCACTAAAAGCATTTGAAAATAGTAAATCAGTAAAGAGATAAATAGAAATCATTTTTCAATAAGAAAGCAGGAAAATGATAGCCAATTAATGAATAATAAAACATAGAAGTTTGCCCCTCGGGTATAGTATCAACAATCCGCCCCTCGGGAAATATCTCAGAACCATACCAGCCCCTCACGCTCAATCCCACATCATACTGGGTACCCGCGCTCAGTAGAGGTGTGCATACTCTCGGAGAGGCCCCTTACAACCCAAGCGCAATATCAAGCCATCTCGTGGCATCATCACTAGGCCCTCGGCCTCATATCAATCAAGACACCTCATTCCATACATATATCAGGCCCTCGACCTCAAATCAATATCAATATTTCCTGACAACATAGGCCCTCAGCCTTACTCAGTCAAACATCCTCACAAGCACTTCGGGCAATAGTAGAACAGTGTTTCTCAGTCCAAACTTCATTTAAGTATTAGAACGGAGTAAACATGGCTGAGTATAAAAATATTGGAAATAACATGAGCAAGTTCAAGTATAAAGTCAAGATAATGAGGAAATATCAATAAGTTCAAATAGTTGGCACGAAGCTCAAATATGGAATTCAGCCCAAATAATGATGATAGCAAATAGATTTCAGTCAAATACACGATAAAATCATAGATCGGGAAGGACCAAGTCACCATCCCCAAAAGTGCACGACCCCACGCTCCTCGTCAAGCGTGTGCCTCACCTCAATATAATACTACGATGTGGAATCCGGAGTTTCAAACCCTCAAAACATCATTTACAATCATTACTCACCTCGAACCGGTCAAATCTCTAGCTCGCGATGCCTTTGCCCTCGAATCTGCCTCCACTTGCATTGAATCTATACAAAATCTGAACGGGATGCCAAAATAGGCTAAGGGAACGAAGCCCAAGCAAAAATAATCAACAATTGGCACAAATCCTGAAATTACCAAAACCCGACCCTAGGGCCCACGTCTCGAAATTTGATAATCTTTACAGTAATAGATTCCTTATCTCTCCATCAGTTCATACATACCAAAAGTTCATAAATTCGACCTCAAATAGTTCTTCAAATCATCAATCATAGGTCTCCAATCCTAAACCCTAGCTTCCCCCATTTTTCACCCTTAATTTCCACAAATTCTAGCTTTAATCCATGAAATAGTAGCACAGGAATGAGTTTTAGGTCCGAATTCCTTACCTCAATAAAGTTGACTTGAAATCCCTCTTCCAAATCATCCAAAAGGATCCAAAGCCTAAGTAAAAAATGGTGATATAACCCAAAATTTGCGAAGGACCCTTTTCATACTTTCTGCGATCCTTTTTCTGTTTCTACAATATCGCATATGCGGTCTTTACTCCGCTTCTGCAACAATCACTTAACGGGCCAATTCCGCATGTGTTATCACCCTCCGCATCTACGGCTCCACAGATGCGGTGCGGTTCCTGTAGCTCAAGCCCCTTTTCGCTTATGCGACCAATCCACCGCACATGCAGTACCACACCTCCTGTCCCCAAACCGTAGGTGCGAAAATACTAGAAACAGCAATTTCAGCAGCTACAATAACATCTCAACTTCTCCATTAACCACCCGAAATCACCCCGAGGCCCCTGGGACCTCAACTAAAAGGACAAACATATTCTAATACCTTATTCAAAATTGTTCCAATCATGAAAACACTTCAAACAACATCAAATAAAACAAAACACCTCGGATTCAAGCCTAAGTTCCTAAAAATTTCTGAATTACGCTTTTGGTCAAAAACCTAACCAAACAACGTCCGAATGACCTGAAATTTTGCAAACATATCCAAAATGACACAACAAAGCTACTGCGACTCTCAGAATTCCATTATGTTCCATATATCAAAATCTTGCGTACCAACCGAAAATTGCAAAAATATTAACTTCACCAATTCAAGCCTAAATCTTCTCCAAAACCCATTTCGATCACACTCCTAAGTCCCAAATTACCACCCGAAGCTAACCGAATCGTTGGAACTCAAATCCAAACCCACTAACACATAAGCCAACATCTAGTTGACTTTTCCAACTTAAGCCTTCTAAAAGAGACTAAGTGTCTCAAACTTCACTTAAATCATTCTGGATTCAATACGACCAACCCGATACCACAAAACACGAATAAACAGAACATGAAGAAGTAGAAATGGGGGAAATGGAGCGGTAACTCATGAGACGATTAGTCGGTTCATCACAGCCTAGAGCTTGAGCAACAGCACCAGCGACGGAGCCTCAAGTTGAATTTGATGATGAGCTTCCGGTCCAGGCCGTTCTATTGGGTCCAACTCCAATTTTAAAGGGTTTCATTGCTACCCTGATACTTGAAGATGCTCTAGTCCGTCTAGTGGGCCTTATGTAGAGTGTCACTCAGGAAGGCATACTTCCAGTTGTCGACGCCCCTTGTTTTTCCTCGCGGAATTGGGTTCACGGCATTCGGGAAGAAAACTTTTTTCCCACTTTGGGAATTGGGTTTTTTGAGAGTTTGTTCGCCACCTAATGATTATAGTGCATTAGGATACTTCTATAAAAAAATTAAAGATAAAAACTAGTGTTTTAGGTAATGGCTTGAAATTATCCCGAGGGGAAGTTGTTAGACACCCATCAAGATCCACTAGTGTGGTTCCCGGCTAGGGATTGACCCAATTAATTAATTAGACAACCTTTTGTCTACGTGTCGCAATAAAACTAGGCGTAGGATATATTAATTTCAGGAAAGGTTCAAAGAGTTAGCAGTAATTTCAGAAAAGATGCAAGTTAATTTTAGAGAAAAGAGGTATCCATTTTAACAAAGAGAAAAGATGCAAACTTCTTTTAGAAAAAGAATTACCAGTTGTTTCAGAAAAGATATAGACTGATTAAATGGTTTACAACCTTCCAGAAAGTGCAAATTGATTGAGAGAAAGCGTTTACCAATTTTAGTAAAGATAGATACGAGTTTTAGCGATTGATTCTATTTTAGAAACGAATGAGTCTATTAAGGACGAGATTTCCTATAGGCATGCTTTCTGTACGTTTGTTGATTTAACACCCTTTCATGACATTAATAGGAGTCTTATACACACGATGTCTATATGCAACTTTGTTATTAAGCCTATAAATGGTTTGCCTAATGAAATTTGTGTATGCAGAAATGCAAGAGCCTATAGACATGATCTCTATGTGTGTAATTATAGAAACATGAGTGTTAAATACTATAAGCATGCTTTCTAGGTGATTTTGTGGTAAATTTAAGCATTAAATCCTATAGGCATGGTCTCTATGTAATTTTGTGGTAAAGTTAAGCGTTAAATCCTATAGGCACGGTCTCTATGTGATTGAATCAATATTAAAGACCCTATAGGCAGGATTTCTAGTTTGATAAAAAATAAAATCCTAAGTCATGATTTCTACCCCTTAGATGCAAGAAAAGTAAAGACCCATCCCATACCCTTTTACAATAATCCCCGAGTTTCATACAAAATTATTACAAACCAATGAATCGAACTGGAAATTCAAAGATACATCAAAAGCTAACAACTAGATCCGAGCAGCCTAATTCAACCTTATTGTCTGGTAACATTTGATTGAGCCATTTCCGGGATTCAAATTTCCAAAGCCTTTTCTTTATCCAAGGTATTTTCAAAGTTCCAAGGAATCTCGGGGATTCTAGTCATTGCTTACACCCAGGATACCATTAACATTAGAATAGTGCAGTGTGGAAGAGCCAGCTCTGAGGCATCCAAGTTCAGAGGGAGATCAAGGGTCCCAAAGCATGGCATGCAAGAGAGGGGTAGACCATATAGCTAAGAGTAAGTGCAAAGTGAAATGGAATTAGGCAGCCATGATAGGTGGTGGCATACCTAGCCACAAGGTAGGCTGGCACTCCCCTGACCACTTTTTGGTTGAACAAGTTAGGAGCAGACCTTTTGAAGGTGAGATTAAAGTCTGGATAGTGAGTAGGACACTATCAGACTCAAATCCAAGGCTCAGACACATAGAGGGGAAAAGGAATGGGAATTGATTGAGTTTGGGATTCCAAGAATCCAGTTCAGGATCATAGACAGCAATATTGGAGTGTTGTTATGCCGTGAACCACAACTCACACACAAAGGGTAAAGGGTAAGGGAATTCATAAAGTATCAAATTCATGACAAACATGTGATTTAAATATATAATTTAAATACTGAACTATAAAGGAAAGGGGGGGGAGCATTTGACAATATGCTAGAAATAAATGGGCAGAATTAAATACATTGTTGTTGAGGCATGTAAACTAGTTGAGACATACCAGTATAGAAGCAAAAGAGTGCAAAAGAAAGAAAACACAGTCCACAGCAGTGCAAGTGTCAGAAAGAGAGAGAGTATAAGTGAAAGTGAATTGTGAACTCAGATTGTTCTGTGTTCGTGTGTGTTCAAAGAGAAGGGAGGGAGTATTTATAGTGTAAAAACAGGCAGAAAATAAGGTAAGTATTGCAGTTCAGCAATAGTTAGGGAAACAAGTGTCAATTAGAATTAAATAGTATCAAAGACTTCCCTTATTGAGGAATTAAAAATCAAACGGTAACATGCAAGTGCTAAACATGGAAAGAGATCGTGAACAACTAATTTTTGACCACACCCAAATTCTATACTACTTTAGTATAAATATCTCTTTAGGGTCTAATCTTAATAAAAGAAAACTACAAATATACTAACATTCTTAGAGTATGGTTTCTTTTAATTAGAATTATAATAAATAAGTTAGCTTTAATATATTTTTAGTATAATTTAATCTATAATGTACATATTTAATTTTTCTTATGTATATAATATTTAAGTATAAGGTAGCTAACTAGTATTTTTAACTATGCATTTTACTTTCTAATTTTTTCATTAATAAAGAATAAGTAAAAGTTATTAAAAATATTAATAATAATGAACAAATAATATAACAAAAAGGGATAAGTCTTGGAAGATTCAAAAAATATTAGCCTAACTACTCACCATGATCTTCTCAACCTCATTCTCTCACTCCAACTCTAACTCTAACTCCCTCCACACATCTATATATATGTGGACACTCTTAGAAGGAAAGGAGGAAGAAAAACGTAAAAAGAAAAAAGAAACAAAAAGGAACAGAAAATAAAAAGAAGAGAAGGGGGGCAAAAACAAAAAAAAAAGAAAACAAGAAAGAAAAAAAATCTGGAGAACGAAAGGGAAAAGAAAACAATTGAGAAAGGGAGGAAGAAAGGAAATTGTTCTTTTGGAGTAAATATTCATTTTGAAACTGTATTGTTAAATTATTTAGCGAGAAGTCAAAGTTCGAGATTTCGTTTGCGGTTCCGAGTTCGTGGTGTTAGAAAAGTTAGTTTTCCTAACTTTGGAGATCAGTAGATTGTAGCTGTGATTTTGTTGCAATTTTCACAAAAAAGCTGCATTTCCGTCTCTTTAATATTTTGCTCAAACATGATTAGATATATTTGCTGATAACTTTTGAATCATTTTTATGGTATAAGAATTTAAGAAGTTTTAATCATATTCGATTTATGCATTCTCAATATTGTTTAGTATGAAGTTTGAAAGAAAATCATTTAAAAGAGGACGACTTCTAGGATAATTACTAGATTCTTAGATGAGTTTATTTTAATCTTTGATTTTAGATTCCCATGACAATTAAAATTTTTGTTCGATCTAATGTACATCGCTTGATTGTATGCAAATTTAGTAAATTAATAACTAAGACGAGTTCTTTTTTATTCTTTCTCTTTCTTTCAGTTTTAATTAGGATGAGTGCCTAAAGAATTTTTTTTACTTTGTTATAGTTTTGTTTATTTTTCTTAGAAGTTTTATTTATATTTTTTGTATGAAATAACGTGATTGACAAAAAAAATTTGGAACATGTGTTAGTTTGTGTGATGACCCAAAGGGTCATCACTTATTTTCTCAAGCATTTCGAGCTTCTGAGGCCTTGAAAATCTCATTTACAGTTGCCTCGATTTGCGTACGCAGTCCGGGCGCGAAGCCGGAAAATTTACATGTTGAAATATATGAGTTATGTGAAAAATTTGAAGAATTTTGATATCAATATTGATATAGTTGACTTTGGTCAACATTTTTGGTAAACGGACCAGGACCCGTGATTTGACGGTCTCAGAAAATCCGTAGAAAAATATGGAACTCGGGCGTATGCCTGGAATCGAAATCGGAGGTCCAGAACCCCGGTAAAAGAATTTTTCTTTTAAATTGTTTTCTGAAAATGTTTAAGGAAAATGAAACTGAAAATTTATCAAAAAGTAATGGTATCGGGCTCGTATTTTGGTTTCGACGCCCAGTACAAGTCATATTTATTGGGTAAGTGTTTCCTGTAAAGTTTGATTGAAAACGGACGTCGTTTAACGTGTTTCAGACTAAAAGTGGAAAATTTTGAAAGTTTTGTACTTGAAATGAATATCATGGGTTTTGGAGGTTGATTCTTTGATTTTGATGTTATTTTGGCGATTTGATCGCGCGATCAAGTTCGTATGATGTTTTTGAGTCAGTGTGTATTTTTGGTTTGGAGCCTCGAGGGCTCGGGTGAGTTTTGGATAGGCCACGGGTTCATTTTTGGCTTGTTGGACAGCTGCTGGTATGACTGACCTGCAGTGTTCGCAAATGCGAACAATTGTTCGCATTTGCGAACTCCCCCTTTTTAGCCCAGAGTTAGCATTTGCGAACAATTGTTCGCATTTGCGAACTCCCCCTTTTTAGCCCAGAGTTAGCATTTGCGAACAATTGTTCACATTTGCGAACTCCCCTTTGTAGCCCAGAGTTAGCATTTGCGAACAATTGTTAGCAAATGCGAACTCTTCCCTTTTAGCCCAGAGTTT
>MU711995.1:10000-12361 GCA_026770625.1 Nicotiana glauca | reverse complement strand
ATTTCTTTCAGACGGTTATGTGTATTATTCTTAGAAGTTCGTGAGTATTGTGACACCAGTTCTTAGGTAGTGTATCATGTTTTGGGTTTTCTACATCGTATCTAGTAAAAATTGTTAAGTATTATATTTAAATGTTTTTAAAATGAGAGTTGTAACCAATGGGAATGTAAGTAAGAGTTGGCTTGCCTAGCTTCCATTAGTAGGCGCCATCACGACTCCCGATGGTGGGAAATCTGGGTCGTGACAAGTTGGTATCAGAGCACTAGGTTACATAGGTCTCACAACTCACGAACAACCTTAGTAGAGTCTGAGGGATCGGTACGGAGACGTCTGTATTTATCCCCAGAGGCTACGGAGTTAGGAAAATTTCACATTTATTCTTTCCTGTCGTGCGACCTTGTTCTTCAAAATGCTAATTGAACTTCTACTCTGTTCTTCCGCAGATAGCAAGAACACGCGCTTCCTCAACTACTAACCAGCAGCCTGAGGCCCCAGTAGCAGCAGCTCCCGCTAGGGGCAGAGGCCGAGGTCGAGGCCGTCCTAGAGGCCGAGGTAGGGGCAGAGCTCAGCCCCGAGCAGCATCACCAGTGGCAAAACCTCAGCTTCATGTGGGGGAGGAGGTTCCAGCCCCAGCAACTCCAGTGGGCCCAACTCAGGTCGCAGGAGGGGTTATGTTCACCGCGGATCTTCAGGACGCTCTAGTCCGGATAGCAGGCTTTATGGACAGTGTCACTAGAACAGGTCTATTTCCAGTAGCACCAGTCACTTCTCAGACTGGGGGAGGTAATCAGACTCCTGCTACGCGCACTCCGGAGCCAGTAATTCCCCAGGTTCAGGTTCCTGTGATTCAGCCAGCTGAGGCAGTTCAGCCAGGCATAGTGACTCAGACAAGTGATGGTGCAGCCATGTCCGCTGATGCTTTATGGAGAATGGACAGGTTTACCAAGTTATTCACTACCACATACAGTTGCACTCCTACAGAAGATCCTCAGGACTTTCTATATAGCTGCCACGAGGTTCTCCGTACTATGGGCATTGTGGAGACTAATGGTGTTGATTTTGCCACTTTCCGATTATCTGGATCCGCCAAGACTTGGTGGAGAGATTATTGCTTACCTAAACCAGCAGGGGCACCATCTTTGACTTGGGGCCAATTTGCAGAGTTGCTTTTGGAGAAGTTTCTTCCAGTGACTCAAAGGGAGACTCTTCGCAGGCAATTTGAGCGTCTACATCAGGGCTCCATGTCTGTCACACAGTATGAGACTAGGTTCATTGACCTAGCTCGATATGCCATTGTTATACTTCCCACCGATAGAGAGAGGGTAAGAAGATTTACTGATGGCTTGAGTCAGCCAATTCGTCTTCAGATGGCTATGGGAGCAGGAAGTGATATCACTATTACTATTACTATTACTATTACTATTACTATTATAACTATTACTATTACTATTACTATTACTATTATTATTATTACTATTATTATTATTACTATTACTATTACTATTATTATTATCATTATTTTTACTATTACTATTACTATTATTATTATCATTATTATTACTATCATCATTATTATTATTATTATCATTATCATTATTATTATCATTATCATTATCATTATCATTATCATTATCATTATGATTATCATTATGATTATGATTATCATTATTATTATGATCATGATTATTATGATTATGATTATTATTATTATTATTATGATTATGATTATTATTATTATTATTATTATTATTATCATTATCATTATTATTATTATTATCATTATTATTATCATTATTATTATTCTTATTATTATTATTATTATCATTATCATTATCATTATCATTATTATTATTATCATTATTATAATTATTATTATTATCATTATTATTATTATTATTATCATCATTATTATTATTATTATTATTATCATTATTATTATTATTATTATTATTATTATTATTATTATTATTATTATTATTATTATTATTATTGTTATAGTACACTAACTCAAAAACATCATACGAACTTACTCGCGCGATCAAATCGCCAAAATAACATCAAAATCAATGAATTGAGCCTTAAAACTCAAGAAATCTTCTAAATTTCATAAACTTCCAAATTTCCAATTTAAGGCCGAATCACGTCAAACGACGTCCGTTTTCAACCAAATTTTACAGGAAGCGCTTAACAAATAAATATGACTTGCACCGGGCGTCGGAACCAAAATACGAGCCTGATACCATTACTTTTGGTTCAAATTTCAGTTTCATTTTCCTTAAACATTTTCAGAAAATAATTTAACAGAAAAATTCTTTTACCGGGGTTCTGGACCTCCGATTTCGATTCCGGGCATACACCCGA
>MU711995.1:0-5000 GCA_026770625.1 Nicotiana glauca | reverse complement strand
AAATGTGACTTACCTCAAGGGATTAATGCATGGAAAGAACTACTTCTTACTTTGTCTGCCAAACAGATCACATGGAATTACGATTGGTTTTACTCGAAAGAGGTCATTTGTGAATCTGCGTACCATTCTTATTTGGTACTTATAGGATTGGATGGTGTTCAGCCTTATGCTCCACTAAGGGTAATGCGCCAGCTTGCACGACGACAGGAGGTGCCAACAACACGAGATATGAGCAAGTTCTATTATGATTTTGGTAAAGATCAACCTCATGACGAAGGGGAAATTATAAAAATTTGGTATGCAAGTAAAGTTTCAGAGTTCAATGAGATGGTAGAGGACCGAGATCGTGGAGAGGTGATCCTTGAATATATTACTTAGTTTCATGATCCTTCGTTGTTTAGAGATAAGAGTGAGGGTTCGAACAGGAGGAGAAATGATGAAAGAACTATAGAAAAGTTGAAAGAGAAATTGGAGCATTCTCAGACGATTATAGCCAAACAACAAGCCCAACAACAAGCCAGAGTCGCTCACATTCGTTTAAACATTGAGAAAGATTATCAATCTGCTTTGCTGGTCATGGATAAAGATCTAAAGCATGCAAAAAATGAGGTAGCCCGTTTAGAAGAAGAACTGGCAAACATGATTGGTTTAGTCAGAAGAGTTGAGGCGAACAAAAATGCTGAAATACATAACTTGCAAGAAGACTTGAGTATCATTGAAGAGGATGCGCACCCACAACAATTGGATTTTGATAAGAGCAGTTTGAAATAGAAAGGGCCCACTGGATACGCTCAAAGAGTTAACTTTATGCACAATTAGAAGAAATAAAAAGGCAGAAGAGGGGTCATCAGCACATAGATTTTGAGAAAGAGCGGCATCAGTGGATGATTGAGATAGGTGTATTAAACCGTCGCATTGAAGAATATGAGGTACGTGAGGCTCAGATGGGGAATGACCTCAACACTACCTAGATGTGGTTGTAGAATTATTACATGAGTGTCACACCTCTTTTTTTAGGGCTTACTACACCCCGCAAAGGATATAATAAAAAGAGTTTTTCCAATTAAAGGACGGTCGGAACGGGATTAGTTAATTAAAATTTTCAGAGTCGCCACTTGAGAATATAATGCTGTCTCAAGTCACCGAATTAATCCCGAACCGAGGAAAGTTTGACTCTGTTACAGTCTGCGAACTAGAAATCTAGGTAAAGAATTCTGTTAATCTGGGAGAAGGTGTTAGGCACTCCCGAATTCCGTGGTTCTAGCACGGTCGCTCAACTGTTGTATTTTGATTTTATTTTATTTTATTACATGCTAACTTATGTGCTTTTATTTATTATTATTTATTTAAAAAGACTTGTGACATCGTGAAAGAACGTTTCCGACCACGTTGCCATCAAGGCACCCGTTTTTGTTAACGCACTTCGACTTTGTCGAGATTTGGATTTGGGTTGCAATCAATGCACACCCGAATTTTAAGGAAGTAATAAATTAAAATCGTGCCTAACGGTTCTAGTGTGATGATATTTGGGAAAAGGCTATTGAAATTTGCTAAAATAGCCCCTCCAAATTCTAACTATTTTTTATTAATCAAACATCGAGGGCCCCGCAATTATTCTGGGTTCAGCGAGGCTCATCTCTAAATTTTGGCCATTTTTTATTATTGGTTTATTTTAAGAATTACGACGTCATGAAAACGCATTTTTAACCATGTTACCACCAGGGTACACGTGATTATTAACACATTTTGATTTCGCCGAGATTTGGATTTGGGTTGCAATCGATGCACACTCCAATTTTAATGAGGTAATTTTAGTTAAAATCGCGCCTGAAGAGGATAACGTGTTTGTTATTTTTGGGGAATGCCATGAAATTTGCTAAATGGCTCGTCCCGAATCTCTAAGTATTTTTAATAATGGACTGGTTAAAGCTAGGGCCATGCAATTGTTTTATCTAATACGCATACCTCAATTGTTTAAAGAATTTTAGTTAAAGAAAAGGAAACCCAAGATTAAACAAATGCCCATTTCCTTTTAGAGTTCGTCAAAATCCACCCTAATCCAAATAGAACAAAGCAACTCACAAAGTTCAACTAGCCAATACTAAACTTACGGCTATATTAGTTTCAATGGAATTTATAACCCAATTTAAGGCTAAACAAAAATGAGATTATAATTTTACATCTTTAAATCAATTGGTCTTAAACATGTTCCTCATGAGTTCACAAAACGGCTAGCCAACATCAATATGAAAGGGTTCAAACACAATGATTTTAACACTTAGTTCAGATGAGTCCAATATCACTAACGAATAAAATTAATCAACAAGTCATTCCAATTTTACATCTTCAGCATCGAAACAAAGAGTCACAATTGGATATTTGATAACGAAAACAAAATCCCATAGGTTTGATGTACGACCACAAGGACTACAGAAAGTTAAGAGTTACTGCACCATATCC
This sequence comes from Nicotiana glauca, assembly GCA_026770625.1. NCBI lineage: Eukaryota > Viridiplantae > Streptophyta > Magnoliopsida > Solanales > Solanaceae > Nicotiana > Nicotiana glauca. The sequence goes on along the minus strand of MU711995.1, from coordinate 2,540 downwards.
AAAAACCCAGTTTTAAAAACAAAACTCAAATTAACATCATTGAGTTATAATTTCATGGCACAGTCAGACTCAACATGATAAAACTGTTTCAACACTAAAATATGAGCAAAACACATATCATACAGGATTTCAGGTTGCTCAATAGCTCATTTTCATGGAAGAACATTCATTTACATCAAGAGTTTTATGTGTTTACCTCTCAAACAAACATCGAATGGGATCGGAACTCGAATGGTAATTCGAATCTGTTTTTACCTCTCAATACAAAGCAAATCGGTTCTGAAAATACTCAGCAAAAAAAAGTTTTGGGCAATGATAACTCATTATTGCTGCTCTCGTTTGGACTGAGAATAGTAGCCGGTGGTCGTTCGGATGAGATGAAGGTTTTCGACGGACTGTGGTGGTTGACGACTGTGTGTGCGTGTGTTGTGGCGAGGGTCTGGTTTTAATGTTACTTTGAGCTGTATTGTGGTTTAATATTGAGGCTTGAGTTTTTATGGAAATCTAAAGAGAAAATTTCTCTTGAAGAAGAAGATGGTGCCCTGATTTTCGTCACTTGAATTAGACATAAGCTTTTGTAACAATAATCAACTAGTATTCAAGCATACAGAGATGGGTTGTTGTATTTCATTTTTTAGTGGATTTTGTTGCCTGACCTCCTGGAAAGAACATGGTATAGGAATAAAAACAATAGTGTCCCCTTTGTCGATTAGCAGTAAACAATAAGTCACAAATAAACTTCAATCAATTACCAAGCACATTAATAACATCATATAAAACCAAGGCTCACATGACTGGAAGGCAACCAATCCTAACACTAATACTAATAATAAAACTAACCAAACCATCATGCCTTCAGTTATTAAAAAATTAAAGATACGATAAAGAGTAAACAATATGACTAACCGGAAGCGACAAATATATAAAACATGTGAGCTAAACTTCGAAGCCAAATTTCCTCATGATCAGGGACTTACAATCTCTAATCACACATATTTTATAATTCATTTAGACTAAAGCTCAAAACGAACAAGAAATAAGATTTTCACCTCTTCTACTAAGTGAAACAATCTGTGTTGAACTCACTTATTAAAAAAAACAATAGAGAGATGATGAACTAACGGCACACTCCTAAGCAACAGAAAATCAGCCATATGATTTCAATGAAGCCCAGGAAAACATGATATTCAATTTACACCTGAATTCTTATGAGTTTTCGAGTGACACAACCATTTTTCGTACCCTCAACAAAGCAAACAAATGTCACCAAACATTCTTATAATGCGAGTAAATTCAAACAGAACTGACGACAAATTCGAGTTTATTTTTTCAGCTCAAAATGTTAGGTTCAACACTGGACAACCAACTCGTATAGAAATAAAACAGAGATGAAGTCAACCTAACATTCTAAATAAAAAATTGCATAAATGACAAAACAGAGTAATTCCATATAGGTTGTATGAACTTGTGCGGATAGAAATAATCAAATGTTTAGCAAAATCACCCACATAGGACCGCAGAAGCACATTCGAACATGAATCCTATCAGATTATAAGCAATCGAAACAGATTTAATTCAACAGAAAGACGATGAAGAACGATAAGAACCTGTGAAGGCTAAAATCATCCAGAGATTCAACAATAATCACCACTTCGATAAAATCCACAACGAAATGATACTTCGAAAACCACTGTTATTACACAATTTGCTAGAAATTTGAAAGAAAATTTTCACTCAAAACCTCACAACTCTCGACCCTAACTGTTATCTCAATCTTCCGCGAATTGTTCTCTCCGCCTCTTCCCGAAATCCTCTCTTATGCTCCCTCTTCTGCTCTCCCGAACTCTCTAGAACTCCCCCCTGAAAATCTTCCGTCTTCTCTTCGTATATAGCCAGAGCACATATTCAAAATGGTGAGATAGAGAAATTGTTTAGAGACACGGAAATACCGTGTCTCTTTCTAGAAGGTATCCGATATTTCCAAGGGTAAAATGGGTTGGGCTTGGGTCATATTTGTTTTGGGTTGGGTTGGGGTTTTGTCTTGGAGTATTTTTGGCCCAAAGATTATTGTTTATATATATATATATATAATATTTGTATTTTTCTGATTTATAAAATTGAAATCAAAATTAACAATTATTCTAATTAAACTCTAAAAATTATTTTAATAACTATTTTGTAGCAATTTTCAATTAAAACAATAAAAGTTAAAATGAACTATTTTTTACGATTTTTCTTCTATCTATTTTTTTTCGAAAATACATTAATACTAAAAAAATGTAAAGATTGAAAATCTTAATGCATATACATTTTTTGTATTTTTCATATGAGTTATCATGTGACCAATTAATAAAAGAATGCAACAAAATTCCAAAAATTTTAAAATCATTTTATTTGGAATTTTTGGAATAATTTGCTTAGGGTAAAAATCACGTGCTCACAGCTGCCCCTCTTTGCCTGGAAAGACGAAGAGTTTTCGTGCAAAGACAAGTGAGCGGTAATGAGGGATTTTTACCCGCTTGCACATTCCGTGTGAAGCA
>MU711994.1:14673-27990 GCA_026770625.1 Nicotiana glauca | reverse complement strand
TGTTTTTAACTCATAAAACTTACCTCCAATCAATCCCAGTCGAAACCCTCTTCAATTGCTCCCAAAAAGCTCTCAAGATGTTCAACAATGGAGGAAAATAACTTAGACTCGCGGATGAAATATCATTAAAAACCCATTCTGCCTAGACATTACCACATTTGCGGTCAAAATGTCGCTTCTGCGACTTCTGCTTCTGCAGTCTCATTCCGCTTCTGCGAAAAATCCCAAAATCCAAGACCCACTTCTGCGAAGCAAAATCCCGCATCTGCGGCTTCGCAGATGCGGCTACCCAACCGCTTCTGCGATCCTCCCTTCGCTTCTGCGTGACCGCACCTGCGGTCCCATAACCGCAAGTGCGAAAACACGAGATACCAGCAGACCTTTAACATGCAAAAATTCTAAAACTCTCCGTTTAACCATCCGATCTCACCCCGAGGCCCCCGGGACCTCAACCAAAAATACAAACATGATCCAGTACCTTATTCAAACTTGCTCCAATCATCAAAACACCACGATTATTACTAAACCATCAAATTACATCAAATCCAAGCCTAAGTTCCTCAAATTCTTCTGAAACTCACATTCGATCAAAAACCCAACCAAACCACCTCCGAATCACCTGAAATTTTGCACACACATCCCAAATTACCTAACGAAGCTACCTCAACTCTCAGAATTCCATTCCGACCCTCGGATCAAAATTTCACCTATCAACTGGAATTCGCCGAAATACTAACTTCGCCAATTCAAGTCTAATTTTACACCGGACCTCCAAAATCCATTCCGATCACACTCCTAAGTCACAAATCATCCCCCGAAGCTAACCGAATCACCGAAAATCACATCCGAGCCCTATAACTCATAAGTCAACCTCTGGTTGACTTTTCCAAACCAAGCCTTCCTTAAAGAGACTAAGTGTCTCATCTTCTACCACAACCAATCCAAATCAACTCTAACACACCAAATACTGATAATGAAACATGAAGAAGCATAAAATAAAGGAAACGGAGCGGTAACTCATGAGACGATGGGTCGGGTCGTCACATCACAGCTGCACAATATGTCTGCTTGGGATTGTAAGGATAATTTGGTCATTTCAGGTAAAATAAAATATTATGGTTGGCTAGAAAGGAATATTAGTGTAGCTGTTATATAAACTTTTGAGTAGCTTGATTAATTGACCTTTACTTATGTCATAGTCCGTCATTGCACACTTCTCACAGTAGCTTTACTTTGTTCTCCCCCATGTGGACCCCACATCCCATCCCCACCTAAATCGTCTCTCACCATTTGCATTTTCCAACCATTCATATTATTACAATTCTCATTATTTACTAATTGCATACACTTATATTGATCTTTTAGCTTTTGGTTCGGTAATTAGTACATACTGAATTACCATTATATGTAAATTATGTGACTAATTTTTTTGGAAAAGTTTATAAATTAGTTTTTTTTAAATCATCAAGTTTTTTGTTAAATAACCACAAATAGCGTACATATTTCAAATATGAAAAGAAATTTATGATCTATTTATCATATTAAATTTATAATTAATCTGCTTGCTGATAAAAAATAATAAGAGAACATTTACTTCTAATTTTATCATATCATTATGTAATATTAAACTACCTCTTTCTGATAAAATTTACTGTCGCACAACTGCTTAGATTCAATAAAGACTGAATAACTAAATACTTGGAAATATAATTATACTAATTTTTTTCCCAGATAAGTTCAACACTAAACTATAACGAAGAAAATTGTATAATACTCTATCAAATACATGTAAAATGAGACTAAAAGTCTCATAAGGATCAACTTATTAATTTATTAATTTTAAATATTTAGCTTATAAATTTTATTTTAAGGTCAATTTGACTAACTTCTAAAGCAAATAGAAAATCAATATTTTTAAATTAATTTTTTACAAATTCCATCTAATGAAACAACATACAAAACTTAATACATTAGAAGCAACAAAAAATATTTATTCGAAAGCTAGATTTTTATTCAATAATTGGCTAATAAAAATAAAATAAATTAAACATACGATAGCAATATGAAAAACTGAAGTAATAAGTAGGATTTCAATATTTTAAGATGAAGTATTATGAAGCTATTTGATTTAATTAAGCAAATTAATGTAATATTATTATGGATTTGACTTTTTTGATAATGGTGGATTACAACATTGTGTTAAGAAAATTTTTTATTTGTGATAAATGAATTCTCTAATAGTATAGAAGATGAGAGCCAATTAAAAAAATAGACATTTAAATTATGAGAATAAGCTCATAAGGTGGAAAAAAAAACAGGAAAATGCACGTAGAAATTAAGAGAAAAAAGAAAATTAAGATTGCACACAAAAAATACTACACAGTTATAATAAAGAACTAAAATCTCTAAATTCTACTAAGGATGAACATAAATTAATTTTAAATACGGACACTTTACACAAATATTGAGGACCAATAGTAAGAAGACAAATGCATGCTTCGAATAAAATTGTGAGGACCAAGAACGAATATTTTAGAGTCAAATTTCAGAAGGAAAATAGTTCTTTATTTTATTTATTAATATACTTTAAAAGAAAAAAACATGAATTCAAAATGTCATCATGTAATTATCATCAATTTTTTCCCCTTGAGAATCGGGGCGTGTAATTACCTCATTTTAATAAAGTTCAGTTTCATATTGGCTAATTAATTATATACACAGATAAATATACCAAATTGTTAATTTACTCAAATTTAATTGCAAATTGGAGCGTTCAATTAATTGGGCCCATGTCTCTAATAGTATAGAAGATGAGAGACATAAGACATTTTATTTATGAGAATAAGCTCTCAAGGTGGAAAAGAAAAACTCGGGGAATTGTACAAAGAAATTAAGAGAAAAAAGAAAATTAAGATTACGCACAAAAAATACTAACCGCAACTATAACAAATAACTAATACCTTTAAATTTGACTAAGGATGAATATAAACTAATTTTAAATACGGGCACTTTACACAAATATTGAGGACCAATAATAAGAAGACAAATGCATGCTTGGAATAGGATTGAGAATTCAAGAGCAAGAAAGAATATTTTTAGAGTCAAATGTGAGAAATAAAGAATTTTTTATTTTATTTATTTATACTTTATAAAGATAAAACATGAACTAAAAATGTCATCATGTAATTACCATCAATTTTTGGCCCCTTGAGAATCAGGGCGTGTAATTACCTCATTTTAATAAAGGTCAATTTCATATTGACTAAGTAATTATATACAAAGATAAATATACCAAATTATTAATTTACTCAAAATTAATTGCAAATCGGAGCGTTCAATTTGTTGGGCTCGTGCTAACACGGGCCAACGCCTATCTAGTAATAAGATATGACGAAGAAGCAAAAAAAAGGTAGACAACGCAAAGCAATCATTTTTGCTAACTCCTCACGATCATTCATTTTATCATATTTCATAAGACCTCCAGTAGTAGGGTTTCGAGTTGCTTGATTCCCATCTCCATCAGAGCCTCATTCTATAGGATGCTAAATTCTCATATGTCTACTAATATCACAGTCCCCCTAATTGTCCTCTAGTCTTATGTTTAAAAGTATCATTACAAAGTTTGCATTTAACTTTATCAGTACCTTTTATTTCGTGAAAAATATTTCAAACCTTACTTCTTTTTCTCCGATTACTAGTCGGGGCCACAGGTGGTCTACTACTAGCACCATGACCATCACCCTTGCTACCAGCTCCAACTCTACTAGGTGTAAGTGGTATCTCATCTTCCATGTTGAATTCATTATATTCTGTACCGAAATCTTCCTGTAATTGTTCATAATCTATATTATTATCAGGTAATATTTCAGAAATACGTGTAGAGTCATTTAAATTATTACCAGATGCTAAAGTACTACCTTTTTTTTTTATTTTCCCGATTAATAACCTTATTACAAACTCTTTTTGCAGCATTAAACATATTGTGAAAATTTAACTAATAGCAAAAATTAAATATGCAAATGTCACGACCCGAATTTTCCACCCTCGGGAGTCGTGATGGCGCCTACTCATAGAAACTAGGTAAGCCAATTCCAGTTACTTTTCCTTTAATAAACAATCCTTTTAACAATCCTTCGACAATAATATTTAAACAATGAGAAGTCAACAATAATAAGCGGAAGTCTTAAATTTTAAATTGCTAAACAAGATACCGAATTCCAACATAATCTCTACCCAAGAACTGGAGTCACATACTCACGAACATCTAAGAAGTACTAAATACAAAGTCTGAAAGAAACATAAATCTGTTTGTTTCGAATACAAGGAGGCAACAGTCTAAAAGAGAGAATAAGAGGGAGACGCTGGGCCTGCGGACGCCTGCAAGGCTACCTCAGGTCTCACGATACTGAAAACCTGCTCCCGTGCAAATGCTGCTGCTCGAAACCTGGACCTGTGCAAGAATGCACAGAGTGTAGCATCAGCACAACCGACCCCATGTGCTGGTAAGTGTCTAGCCTAACCCCAACGAAGTAGTGACAAGGCTAGGACCAGACTTCAAATAATCCTGTGCAGATGTATATACAAGTACAACGGAAAAGTAGCAGGGACATAAAAAATTTAACTAGGGAAGGGAGCATGCTTCAGGGGTGACAGATAGAAACAAAATATCAAAAAATAATGGTACGTACATCTACAGTTTACTTCTAGCAATAATGAAAAGACAAGGCAACTTTTATATTCCACTCATCTTGTTGCAGGCGTGCAACTCGATCCCATTTCTCAATATCTCGTGGTAGGCGTACCACCCACTCCCATTTCAACATCACTCGTGGTAGGCGTACCACTCGCTCCCATTTCAATATATCATGTGTGGTAGGCGTACCACTCGCTCCCATTTCAATATATCATGTGTGGTAGGCTGTAACGATCCGGTCAGTCGTTCTAAGAGTTATAGTCCCGTTTTCGCAATTTCTACTTCTTTAAGTGTTGTTCAACTGTGTTGAGTTAAATCAAGTTTGTAGGTTTGGGTTCGTAGTAGTTTTGGAGTGAAATGATCACTTGTTCTCTTAGTTAGAAAGCTAAGTTAGAAAAGTCAACCGTAAGTTGGCTTATGAGTAAACGAATTCGGATTTGGATTTTTATGATTCGATTAGCTTCGTTGGGTGATTTTATACTTAGGAGTATGTTCAGAATGTAATTTGGTGGTCTCTGGTAGAATTAGGCTTGAACTGGCAAAAGTTGGAAGTCTAGAAGTTCTTAGGCTTGAATTCGAGATTGATTTGGTCTTTTGGTGTTGTTTTGGGTGTTCCGGAGGTTCGAGTAAATTCGGGTAGTGATATGTGACTTGTGGAAAATATTGGTTGAAGTCCCTAGGGCCTCAGCGAGTTTCAAAGAAGTTTGGGTGTGTTGCGCTCGTTTTTCTTATATTGCGATGTCGTTTCTTCAACAATAAATGATATCATATTGAACAAAAGAGCTCCGATTTCTTTTTTGATTGAAGCATTAGATATGTATCGTAATTACGGACTCGTAGCAAAAATAATCATCGAATTTGGATATCGTATGAGGATTTTATAGTCATTTTACTAAAAATTAGGTTGCCAGACTTTTTCAGAGTAATTACGAAATTGCCACTAGCAGCGTATTTAAAAATCTGCACTATTTACAAATATTAAAACCTACATATCTCCTTCATTATAAGGTCAAATGGAGTGATTCAAAAGCCTAAATTGACTAGAATTTTACAAGGAATCCATTGGAGTCATAAAATACGAGTTTTGAGATTATTTGGCACGAGAAACGAGGTAGAATAGCTGGTAGAAAAATACATAAAACTAGGTTTTGCTCATTCGATCATATTTTGAGTTGGGGAGCACGAATTTGGGAAATTTTGGAGGCGATATTCACCATATGGATTGGGGTAAGTTTTTCCTACTCGGTTTTGATTATATTTCATGAATCTATCTTCGTTTTTTGGGATTTGATTGATGATTTCAAAGTGAAAATTGAGGGAGTTAGGGTTTGAGTTTTGGAGAGTTTTAAGTGAGGATTTGAGGGATCAAACGGAGTCCGATTTTGACGAATTTTATATGGTTAGACTCGGAAGAGGACGAGAATTTTTATTCTGCCATTTTTGACCGATTCCGAGATGTGGGCCCGGGGGCCGGGTTTTGGCCGATTTCGAATTTTTGGCATATTTTGTAGTTTTTATTGTGAAATTCGATTCTTTAGCATATATTTATGGTATTAATCTAATTATGGCTAGATTCAGTACTTTTGGATACCGAGTCCAGAGACGAGGGCATCCCAGAGTAGGATTTTACGTGGTTGAGGTAAGTAACAGTTTTAACTCTAGCTTTGAGGGTATAAACCCGGAGAAATTAATATCATGTGATTGTTTAGTGGTGATACCCACGCTAGGTGACGGGCGTGTGGGTGTATACCTCGAGGGATTGAGACTTGGTCCGTCCCGTGAGGCTGCGAGGCCTAATAACTATTATCTGTGGTTATGTGTTTACTTGTTGCTGAACTTATTTACTTCATGTTAGAGATCATGTTTAGGCTTTATTCATGCTCACATTATTTGTACTCAGTCATAGAAATTATTGTACATGTTTACTTCAGTCTCTATTATTTGCTAATATGATGTGATACTTGATGTGAGATGTGTCCCCTTATTTGTTGATGATGGTGAGACTAGTGAGGTACATGATTGAGTGAGGGCGAGGGCCTGGTTATGAGGATATTGATACCATAGCGCATGAGTTGTTCGCATAGCACGTGAGTTGACTGTGCGGATCCAGGTATTTATACCATAGCGCGTGAGTTGTCCGCGTTGCACGTGAGTTGACCGTGCGGATCCAGGTATTGATATGATGGCCTGGTTGTGAGGATATGAATACCATAGCGCGTGAGTTGTCCGTGTAGCACGTGAGTTGACCGTGCGGGTCCAGGTATTTATGCCATAGCACGTGAGTTGTCCGCGTAGCACGTGAGTTGACCGTGTGGATCCAGGTATTGATATGATGGCACGTGAGTTGTCCGTGCTTAGCGCTTGGGCTTTGGGAGCCCCTCCGGAGTCTGTACACACCCCCAGTGAGCGCAGAATGTTGAGTGTATTGAGTGTTGAGTGTTGAGTGCTGAGTGCTGAGTGCGAGTGCTGAGTGATGGAGTGACATTGTTGTGAGGTTGCATTTACTTTTGCTGTTGCTGCATTTATGTGTTAAATTTTTTTGTGGCATTTACTGAGTTATAAAATTTACCTATTTAATCCTGTTATTTTTAAAATTGTGAAAAATAAATAATTGAACTGTTTTACTTAGCTCGTCACTACTACTCAGTTCCTTAGTTATTTCTGTTACTACTGAGGTGGTTGTACTCATACTACACCCTGTACTTTATGTGCAGATCCAGGCGATTTAGAGCGCGACGATTGTTGAGTTCAGGCTGGCTATCTGTGGAGATTGCAAGGTAGCTGCTAGTGTTCACAGGACCTTGTTACTCCTTTTATCATTTCTTCTTTGGACAGTTAGACATTTTATATATCTCAGTTCATAGTTTTAGACGCTCATGACTTAGTGACACCCCGATGTTTGGGGCTAGCTTCCGTATTTTTATATTAATTATATTTAGAGTTGATTTAGTTATGAGAAGTTTGAATGTTGGTATTGTTTTATTAAATCCTTAAAATTAATTAGTAGTAATATTTTGGGAATAGGCTTGCCTTGTAACACGATAGGCGCCATCACGGCCAAGGTTAGATTTTGAGTCGTGACATAGGCGTACCACTCGCTCCCATTTCAATATATCATGTGTGGTAGGCGTACCACTCGCTCCCATTTCAATATATCATGTGTGGTAGGCGTACCACTCGCTCCCATTTCAATATATCATGTGTGGTAGGCGTATCACTCGCTCCCATTTTGATCCAACGCAGTATCACAAAGAAAATCCTGGCAAGGGAACAAGATAATATAATGTTTTCCCAGCAAGGGAACAAGAATATCAAATCAACTATCCCGACAAGGGAGGGTTAGCTATAACCAATCCTATTCAACTTCTTCTTGGCACAACAAATATCAATATTCGGTAGCAACTTTCATAGGATCAACCAAGGGTACACAATTAACAAAACTAAGACTCACGGTCATTCTAGACACCAATGTATAGATACTCGTCACCGTGCCTATACATCGTACTCGATCAATTAGCAAGTAGCAAAACAAGACTCAACTCTTATTCCCTCAAGCTAGCGTTAAACCAAACACTTAACTCAACTTCCACGGCCGAATCAATCCACAATAACCGCTTTCCCTTTCGAACTCGGCTCCAACTCAATCAAATCTATACAATAATGACTTTATATTGTCAATATATGCTAAACAAATCAACCCAATGCCTAAATATAGATTTCCAAGCTTGCTTCTCAAAATTCCAAAAATCGATCCCGGGCCCGCTTGGTCGAAACACGAGGTTAGGACCAAAATCAAATCCCCCATTCACCCACGAGCCCGATTATATAATTTGTTTTCAAATTCGACCCCAAAATGAGGTCTAAATCAAGAAAATATAGAAACCTCTAACTCTACCCATTTCCCCCAATTTCTACCCTAAATCACATGATTTGAGCTTAGGAATTTGATAAATGGCGATGGAAAATGAAGAAAACAAGTTAAACCATACTTACCCAAGAAGCTTTGGTGAAGATATGCTCTAAAAATTGCCTAGAAGCTTTGGAGAAGAAATGGTTCGTATTTTTAATGAAAAAATTCCCGTAGCTACTGTTTCTGAAATTGAAATTTAACTGGGCAAAATTTCCCTTCGCGTTCGCGGGAAGAGAATCGCGTTCGCGAAAGGTAACTGGGCAGGGCATCGCGTTCGCGAGAAGGATAACGCGAACGCGTAGAAGAAATATTGGGGGTCCCAAGTCTGGTCTATGCGAATGCAGAAGAGAAACGCGAACGCGATGAAGGAATTTGCTAGGGTCCAGGAAATTGGCCTACGCGAACGCGATTAAGGAGGCTGCGAACTTACACGATCGCGAGAGCTGGGTCGCGAACGTGAAGGAAGGGAAATTAAAGCATCGCGAATGCGGGAGAAAAGGCACGAACGCGAAGAAGGAAATGCCTGGGCACCTGTTGCAGAATTTCTGCAACTATTCTAAGTTCTAAAACTTCTCGGAACACTTCCGAAACACTCCCGAGCCCTCTGGGCTCCTAACCAAACACATACACTAACTCAACAACACCTTAAGAACTTAACCCTTGGATCAAATCGCCAAAAATAACATCAAAATCAATGAATCAAACCTCAAAATCACTAGTTTTTCTTCAAACTTCATAGACTTTCAAATTTAGAGTTTATAGTCCGAAACACGTCAAACGACGTCCGATTTCAACGAAACTTCACATAAATATCTTAAATCACATATAAGACCTGTACCAGGCGTCGGAACCAAAATACGGGCCCGATACCAACACGTTCTAATAAATTTTCATTTCAAATTTCCTTAACAATTTCAGAAAAACAATTTCTTTTGAAAATTTATTTCTCGGGTTCGGGACCTTGGATTTCGATTTCGGACATACGCCCGAGTCCCATATTTTTCTACGGACCCTCCGGGACCGTCAAATCACAGGTCTGGGTCTGTTTACCCAAAATGTTGACCAAAGTTAACTTTACTCATTTTAATACCAAATTTTAGCATTTTTCATAGAATTTCACATACAAGCTTTCCGGCTACTCGCCCGGACTTTGCACACAAATCGAGACAACTAAAAATGAGGTTTTCAAGGCCTCGGAAGCACGGAAGGAGAGAGAAAATAGGCGATGACCCTTTGAGTCATCACATTCTCCACCTCTAAAAAAACCGTTCGTCCTCGAACGGAGAAAACAAAGAAGTACCTGAGTCGGGAAATAGGTGAGGATAACGGCTACGCATATTAGACTCGGACTCCCAGGTCGATGCCTCAAGAGACTAACCTCTCCACTGAACACGAACAGAAGGAAAACTCTTGGATCTCAACTGACGAATCTGTCGGTCCAGAATAGCTATCGGCTCCTCCTCGTAAGACAAGTCCTTGTCCAACTGGACAGTGCTGAAATCTAACACGTGGGCTGGATCTCCGTGATACCTCCGAAGCATGGATACATGAAACAAAACTGGATGCACGGCTGATAAGCTAAGCAGTAGTGCAAGTCTATAGGCCACCTCTCCCACTCGATCCAGAATCTCAAACGGATCAATGAATCTAGGGCTAAGCTTTCCCTTCTTCCCAAATCTCATCACGCCTTTCATAGGCAACACTCGAAGCAATACTCGCTCACCAACCATGAAAGCTACATCTCGAACCTTACGATCTGCATAGCTCTTTTGCCTGGACTGAGCCGAACGAAGCCTATCCCGAATGATCTTGACCTTGTCCAAGGCCTCTTGAACCAAATTCGTACCTATCAACCGAGCCTCTCCCGGCTCAAACCACCCAATCGGAGACCGACACCGCCTACCATATAAAGCCTCATAAGGAGCCATCGGGATGCTCGACTGGTAGCTATTGTTGTAGGCAAACTCCGCTAAAGGCAAGAACTGATCCCACGAACCTCCAAAGTCAATAACACAAGCCCGGAGCATATCCTCAAAAATTTGAATAGTCCGCTCGGACTGACCGTCTGTCTGAGGATGAAACGCTGTGCTCAACTCGACCCGTGTGCTCTCGCTGAACTGCACCACAGAAGTTCGAGGTAAACTGCGTACCCCGACCTGAAATGATAGATACGGGCACACCATGAAGGCGAATAATCTCCCGAATATAGATCTCAGCTAACCTCTCAGAAGAATAGAAAACTGCCACAGGAATGGAATGCGTTGACTTGGTCAGCCTATCAACAATAACCCATATCGCATCGAACTTCTTCCGAGTCAGCGGAAGTCCAATAACAAAATCCATAGTAATCCGCTCCCACTTCTACTCGGGAAGCTCAATCCTCTAAATATACCACCAGGCCTCTGATGCTCGTACTTAACCTACTAACAATTCAAACATCGAGCCACATATGCTACGATATCCTTCTTGATTCTGCGCCACCAATAATGTTGCTGCAAATCCTGATACATTTTCGCACCGCCTGGATGAATAGAGTACCGGGAACTGTGGGACTCCTCTAAGATCAACTCTCGAAGTCCATCCACATTGGGCACGCAAACTCACCCCTGCAATCTCGAGACTCCATCTGCATCTAAGGTAACTTACTGGGCACCTCCACGTTGCACCGTGTCTCTGAGGACACACAAATGGGGATCATAAAACTGTCGATCACGGATACGCTCTATTAATGAAGAACGAGTGACCGTGCAAGCCAACACATGACTGGCTCAGAAACATCCAGTCTCACGAACTGGTCGGCTAGGGCCTGAACATCCAAAGCAAGCGGCCTCTGACTGACTGGAATACAAGCAAGACTACCCATAGTGGCTAACTTCCTACTCAAAGCGTCGGCCACCACATTGGCCTTCCCCGGATGATATAAAAATGGTGACATCATAATCTTTCAACAACTCCAACCTCCTCCTCTGCCTCAAATTCAACTCCTTCTGCTTGAACAAGTACTGAAGACTCTTGTGATCAGTGAACACCTCACCTGCCACGCCATACAAATAGTGCCTCCAAATCTTCAAGGCGTGAACAATAGCTGCCAACTCTAAATTATGCACTAGATAATTCTTCTCATGGATCTTCAACTGCCTCGAAGTGTGAGCTCGTGATTTTTGCCACGCTTAAATTACTCCTATAGAATTCATTAGAATTAGAATTTTTCTTTAGTATTTGAACTTTTAGGAATTAATTGCATGATTTTTATTTTGTTTGCATTTTGTGTGCATTTTTAGGTGTCATAAAAAATAAAAAATTATAAAAATAGCATACTTGCATTTAGGACCTAATTCTAGATTTTTGGATTAATTGAACATCATTGAAAATAAGAGAAAAAATAACAAAAATAATCCTTTTGAATTTTTTTTCCTTTAATTTAATTTTTGTTTAATTTTTCTTTTAAAATTAGGATCTAGTTAATTTTAGAAAATTTAATTAGTCTCATTTTAGAATTAAACCAGGTTTTTGGCTACTTTTAATTTTGTATTTAATAAAATCCAAAATTCAAAAAAAAAATACAAAAGAAAAAGAAGAAAATAAATTGAAATAAAGAAGCAGCCCATCAATTTGGGCCAAAGCCGGTTGAAATGGCCCAAAACCCTTCCAACCCATTCCCCAGTCCGAGCCCAGTTTATGTCACGACCCAAAATCCACTAAGGGTCGTGGTGGTGCCGGACATCGCTGTCAGGCCAGCCAATTAGATTACCAATTAATTTCCTCTTTTAATATTTTTAAAAATCTAAGGTTTTTCCTCCTGTTTCACATAAAATAAGATCATTTCTCGAATTTAAACTTAAATAATACCAACTAGTACAAGGATTCACTGAAACCATCCCAGAAACCCGGTGTCACAAATGCATGAGCAACTACTAATTAAAACATAGAATACAACACAATATCCGTCCGGAATATAATGGACAGAAAAGAAAAAAAAATATACAGTTACTAGGAAGGGACTTTAAAAGTTGCGGGCCGCCTTGCATACTGCAACTCACCTAGTCCCCGGATCGTCCGTGCTGCTGCGCCCAGTAGGCCGCTAAAATATCATGTACCTGTGCAACAAAAATGCACAGAAGTGTAGTATGAGTACGTAATCAACGTATACTCAGTGAGTATCCCGCCTAATCCCGAAGGGGTAGAGACGAAATGGCCAACTCCGACACTCACTAGAGGTCAATTATCAATATCTTATAAATGTGAGAATAATCATGGATTTATATAATAGTTCAAATTGTGAAGCCCGAAAATCACGTAAGCACCTTCAACAATAAATCAAGGGCTTCCAAAGTCTATCCTTTATTATCTTATCAGTTTATATCAAGCCACGTAGGGCCAATTCCACATTTGCAGTTGTTAAATAACAGATAAACATGTGCAAATCACGCCGAGGTCGACGGCCTGCTCCAACATAATGTAAATTGTGCATTGCCGAGGGTCGAGCGGCACGAACCATAGATGCATCTATTATCACCGAGGCGTTCGGCCCGTTCCATATTTAAACACATATCCTGCTCGCGAATTATCCATACGACGCAGGCACACATACAGTACATGCTCAATCAGTCACATAAGGACTTATCAGAAAATATTTATTCAAATAAAACCCATTCTCCTTTAACAATTTAGGAAATGAAGTTTAATTCTTTTAGAAATTTACTTACTAATTCGA
>MU711994.1:0-13300 GCA_026770625.1 Nicotiana glauca | reverse complement strand
CTTGTCGCTTCTGCGATTCCAAACGACCCCAGGCTTTCCGCTTCTGCGGTCATACCCACCGCTTCTGCGGTTCCGCATCAGCGGATCAAGGGCCGCTTCTGCGGCTACCTGGGCCTGCCTTCCTTTCCGCTTCTGCGAGATAAAGACCGCATCTGCGGTCCAAGAACCGCAGATGCCTTTATGACAGAAGCAGCACACTCAGCCCTTCCAAAAATCAAATTTTTGATCCGTTAACCTCCCGAATTCCACCCGAGCCCCCCGGGACCCTAACCAATCATACCAATCAATCCCAAAACACATTACGAACTTGCTCAAGGCTTCAAATCATATCAAACAATGCTAAAATCATGAATTACACCCCAAATTCAAGTTTATGAACTTTAAAATTTCCAACTTCTATTTCCGATGCCGAAACCTATCAAATCACGTTCGATTGACTTCAGATTTTGCACACAAGTCATATTTGACATTACGGACCTACTCCAACTTTCGGAATTTGATTCCGACCCCGATATCAAAAATTCAACCCCCCGGTCAAACTCTCCAAAACCTTCAACTTTCTATCTTTAGCCAAATGGCTTCAAAATGGTCTACGGACCTCCGAATTCACTTCCGATCGCGATCCCAACTCCAGAATCACCATACGGATCTACTCCCAGTCTCGGAATTCCAAACGGACTTTGATAACACTGAAATGCTCTTCAAGCCAAACTTATGAAATTTCTTCTAAAATGCCAACTTTCTCAATAGGCGCCAAAACGCTCCCGGGTTATTCAAAACCCGAACCGGGCATACGCCCTAGTCCGATATCATTATACGAACCTGCTGGACCCTTCAGATTCTAATTCCGAGGTCGTTTACTCAAAAATCCAATCCTAGTTCATTCTTTCAACTTAAAGCTTCTGAAATGGGAATTTTCATTTAAATTTAACTCTGATCTCCCTGAATTTAAATTCCGACCTTGCGAACAAGTCATAATACCCGAAATGAAGCTATTCATGGCCTCCGACTGCTGAACGGAGCGCTATTACTCAAAACAACCGGTCGGGTCGTTACAGTTTACACCTAACCCGGACTGCCCCCCTTTTTATTCTAAATGACGTCGTATAGACGAGGTTAGATCTGAGCCGTCGAGGATATTAGATCCAACGGCTCAGAACTAGGGATTATTTAATATAAAATGGTCGGATTCCCCTACCCCCACCCCCTTTCCGTCTCTCAGAATCCCACCACCGACAACCCTAATTCCCCGTCGCCCTCCGCCTTACGCCGCCGCCGGAAATCGCCTCACGGCGGCGGCCGGTCTCTAAACACGCCAAAATTTACACCATCAAATCCTCTTTCCCCCTCTTTCCAACGCCCCAAATGATTTCCTTAAACTCTGAGCCCAGCCTTTCGAATATCAAAAACAGTTACGCCTCCACTACCGTGCACGGCGGCGTCACCACCCAAACCGTGCCAAATTTGTACCCCATAATCCCTAGGCCACCCTAAGCCTCATACTCATGACTATTTCACAAAAATCCCAACTGGATTTATCTGATTTGACATATAGGGTTCGAACCCTCTGAGCCAAGGCCAAATCCACTCGTACAAGGGTCCTTTGCGCTTCAGTTTGCTCATGCAGAGGCATTCGAGTCAAATAGTGAGTTTCCTCTTGTTCCTTTCCTGTTTTTTTTGTTTTCCTCTTCTCCTGTTCCTTTCAATCCTTCTCCTTTTCTTTTTCTATGTTTGAATGGTCAAGTTGGTGTCCTTGTTTGATAAAACTGCCATGAATATTGATTTAATTAAAGGTATAAACACAATAATTTTCTTTTGTTTATTCTGTTCTTGTGATTGCTTTTACTTTTTTTTAGTTTAATTTTGTTTTGTTTAATCCTGCGTTGGTAATTTTAGATATTAGTTTAATTTTGGTGTTTCGAATCTATTTTTACAGTCCTGATAGTCTTTAATCGATCTGTTTGGGCATTGTTTGATTTTGATTTGTTTTTCAGTGGTTGAATTAACTAGTAATCATGTATTGTTGTTATTAGCTAGTTTAATTAGTTTAGTTTAGTTTATTTCAGTTTGATTAGTAATTGTTCTTTAGCTCAGTGTTTGTTCTCAAGTAATTGTTAGGCTTAGTTTAGTGGATTTGGATATAGCTGAATTAGGTTGGTTAGTTAACCATGGTTACTGACAGGGTAATGGGTTGGGGTTAATTGAGATAAGACTAGTAATTCCAAAACAGGTTCAGGGGTAATCTAGGTATTTAGAAATGGATAGGAATGTTGTAGTTTAAGCTAGAATCTTCTAAAATAGGGCCTTAGTTATAATTTCAAAACTTAGGGCAGTAACTTGAGAAACAAGTCAAAAAATGAAGGAGTAACTAATAAAATCTGAAAATAAAAAGAGGGAAAAATGGGTAATAAAATCTAGAAGCTTCCCCCTGACTTTCTGCCTATAAAAGACAGTATACCTGCCTTCTTTCACAAGTTTCAACATCTGAAAAATTCCCAAAAGTTCCAGCTTCTAAAATTCCCCCAAAAACTATTTCAGCAAATTTTAGCATCCAAATTTGAATTTCAAATCCAAAAAAAAAATAAAATCAAAACACTGTTACATTGAATCCTCTAGGTTAATTTCGAGTTTTAATCATTGATTCTCATCTCTTAGCTCAACTTTAGGCATTGAAGTTTCAGAAAGTTCCTGGGTTTTAATTCGAGTCATTTTGGGTGTGTTTGAGCTATTTTGGTTGGTTGATTGGTTGAAACTGGTCTGTTCGAATCAATTTTGGGTCTATTTACTGGTTGTTTCATTGCTGGGACTCCAAGTTGACACTGTTGTTGCTTTCCTGTTGTTTAACACTGCAAATTCCTCACTATTGTTGCTGAGTTCTGCTTCTTCTTATTGTATTTCAACCTCCAGGTACATATCCTGACTTTGAAGCAATGTGAACACCCAGTTGAAAGATAAAATAAAACATGCTGCACGATTTTGTTATAAATTTGTTGTATATGTTTTATATTCGTATAGTGTTCCTTGATTTGTTAATATCCTTATTGTAAATAGATTTAAAATGTCAGTATTGTTAATGGACTGTACTGGACTGTTTTAATTGGACTATATAGATTGCTTCAGTTTTAGTTTTGTATTAATGCAACTAGGCAGTATAATGCTGGTATAATTCGAGTGCATTTAGAGTTTGATGCCTTGATTAATAAACAGGATCATAGATGTTAGGCAGTATTTGTTATTGTTTAATTATGTGCTAAATCTCGCGTTTAGATAAATAATGAACTAAGGAATTGGATATATGTTATTTGCGTGCGTCCATCGGACATTCGAAATAGGATGCATAATTGACATCAGTTTCAGTATAGAAATGTTTGAGATCATCAATTTTCCCTTTTGTTTGACATATAACTCAATTACTGCAAGCAAACAGAATCAAGTTTAAAAAATATAACTTAAAGTTCCTCTTGTTTTCCTGATGATTTGGTCCATTCACTTGCTAGAATAAAATTCAATGTGACTTTTATCATATTATTTGGAATAAATGCTGGAGTAAATTCTGTTGAATTTGATATTAGATATTGTTAATGTTAAATTAGATATTCTCTTTGGATTGAAACGTTAATCACCTTGGGTTTGCTGTTAAATTTCAAAAATTAGAGTGATGATTCGTTAACCTCATTCAGCTGATTATATTTTCACAGTCCTGGGCTAATTGTTGAGGCCCAAAAGAATGCTGGAGCTTAAAATCATACTAGAATCATAGGATGCGGGCCTTCTAGTTAAGTAGCATGCTTGAATTAAGAGGTTCTCCTCTTGTTCAAGTGTGGACTTGAACTAGAGGTCCAAATTCAAGTGTGGACTTGAACTAGAGGCCCTTTAGAGACAAATTCAATAGAAAATTATAGTTTGCTCTAGGATGGCCTTTAAATAATAAAACGAGGTGCGCCCTGTCAAACAAAATATGCATAAATTGCAGGGCCCTCTCTAATTGTTTATATTAAAATGCTTAGAATTCGAGACTTGCCGTTTAGAGAATTTTCACGGCCTCCGCGAAGTTAATAACACGTTAGTCGCTTTAGGCATGCTTTTTAATAATTTTACCTTCCTAAATACGGGTGTGCATTTCATGCAACCCAAATCCAAATCCCAAAACGTTGAATAAAAATGTGTCGAGGATCCGGGTGCATTTCATGTGACGTGATCCAAAAACATATTTTTAAACGACGTTCACTTTCTTAAAATATTTTTAAACTTAAAGCGTTAAACAATTCTAAAATTGCACTATAGGATGACATGTATTAAAATCAAATTTTTAGCCAATTATAATAATTTAAGCGACCGTGCTAGAACCACGGGATCCGGGGGTGCCTAACACCTTCCCTCGAGTCAACAGAATTCCTTATTCAGAATTTCTGGTTCGCAGACTCCAATTGGGAAGTCGAAATTTTCCTCGATCTGGGATTCAAGTTAAACCGGTGACTTGGGACACCAAAATCCAATCCTATCCCAAGTGGCGACTCTAAAAATTAAATAAATAATCCAATTTCGAATAATGTCACTTTAAATGGAAAAACTCCCTTATACATTTATCCTTCGGGGTAGCTGTGTCAAAAAAAGGAGGTGTGACAGCTCTGGCGACTCTGCTGGGGAAACGAACCCAGAATTCCGATTCAGGGTTCAAGAATTCGAGCTTAATATAATTATTATATTTGGCTTTATCTGATTTTTCTACATGCTCCATGCTATATGTGCTAAATGTTTTACCGCTTCGATATTCGTTGAAATTGTATATATAAACTGTCGTGGATCCCTTCCTCTCTCTGAGTCTTCTACATCATGGAGAAGGGTGAACTTAGTGTAGCTTCTCTTCTATTTAGAGTCTTTTCCAATTTAGAACGAGGTTTGGATAAGTTGTTAAGCCGACGGAGCTGCTGTATCCCCGATACGCTGCCTCCCCCTCGGCTCGAGTTGTCCGCTCGGGTAAGCCAGGTCTAGACCAATAAACCTAGGGTTTAAACCTAGAAGAACAAAAACTCATGCCGGATCCCTAGTAGGACGTTTGTTTGCATCATGTGCATTTGACTTAGGGGACTCAATACAGGGGTTGGGTCCGTCTAGGACAGGTGACCTGAAATAAAATGACCATCCTGATGCATCTTACGTGCTACTTGCGCATTTATTTGCTCGGCTTTGCATGTTGACCGGCTTGTCTATAATGAGTGAAAATGAGAAAAAAATAGCAGTATTAGGACTAAGTGAGGGTGACCATTTGTTTTGAAAAACCCAATGCCCAAATAGTACCGAAATGCTGCCGGATTTTTGAAAAATAAAAAAGGGAAAATATTTGGAAAAAATAAGAAATGGTTGTTCAAAATATATTTGATTTTGGCAAGTCTGCCCGAACTACACTAGTAATTCTCACCGGATGTGAGATACGTAGGCAACTCTCATCAGATCCAACCTCCCTTTTGCAAAAAATGTCAAAATTTTAATTTTTGCCATAAATAAGTCGGGTGATGCCATTCCTGTTAGAATAAGCCGAATGTCCCCAAAAGGGCGCCGGAAGGCCGTTTTTGCAAGAACAGCCACCCTGAGTCATTTTTAAATAGTTTGCAGGCACAGCCTTAAAATCTTCCTCCCAGAAGTGCTGAAAGGCCGTATTTGCAAAACTAAGTCCTTGTTTTCTAAATAAAGAATTTTTTGCAAAAATAGCCATTTTTCTTGGTTAGGTCAAAATAAATCATTAAATCCCCTTTAAATAAATATGTAGGATGAATCCAAGTAACATCGAAACCTTCTCAGTCCTGAGCGAGATCCCCTTGAAACTCCATATGTGGTGGAATGATTTGGGAAAAGGAAGCACAAAAACAGTGGTCAAGGTTTTGAGCGGTCTTGTTGATTTATTGAACATCAAAACAAGGAAGGATATTATTGAGGCACTGATATCATTTTGGGACCCAACCCGTAATGTATTCCGGTTCTCAGACTTTGAACTCACACCTACACTAGAAGAGATTGCGGGATATACGGATCTCAACAGGAACCTCCGGAGTAGATACCCATTGGCACCAAGACCAGTAACCCTTCATAGGTTCTTGGACTTGTTGAGCATCATTCGGGACATTCAAGACCCGCATCTAGCAGAGGGGTGTTGCACACTACATTTCTTATATCAATGGTATGGGATTATATTTGCAGTGACCGCTTAGTCTTTTTTATAAGGCATAGTTGGGCGTAATCGGTAATGGTTGGTGAACGAATAAAATTTTATAATTAACGGCTTAACAGTTTGGGGGAGATGCTTCAATTTTCTTATCAGATAAACCGTTAACCCACGAAGAATTTGTATATTTATATTCTTACCCGATGTATATAAAGTTATAGTTATTAGACGGTCATGATCCGGTAACAGATGTAGACCTTAATGTAGGATTGAATTTAAGTTAGTTGGGGCAGAGTAATACTGCTAGTATGCTAATTCTATATATACAAGTATATGATCTAAGCTAAAAGTAGTTGCTAATCTTGTTGTTCAAATACTACACCTACGCTAGCTTTGAGGTTGCTAATCTTGTTGTTCAAATACTACACCCAATTTGATTTGCAAAGACAGAACAAAGTCAAGAAATTTTAGCGTTACTCAGTTAGTTCAACTTTGAAGAGTGCTTTTATTGGGGTTCAATTTTTTTCTAGTCTTACTCAGTTAGTTCAGTTTTCAATACAAAAGGCTTCATTTACTTCATTCAGACAAAGCAGATGTGATGCTTTACTCCAATTTTTTTTTTAATTACTAATAAGAAAAACCGTCTGATAATCGTTAATTCGATACCAATTCATCTGATGTCTTATTGGTTGGCTAGCAGATTACTATATTTATAAACCGATAACCGATAAGTCAAATCGTTAGTGTAAATATCCGTCCAATCCGTCTGATAAGCACCCCTACTCTGTGGGTTTGACATCCGATTTTCGAGTTACTTTATTACTTGACGGCCACGTATACTTACATATAATTGGGGAACCAATATTAATCAACTCTGCCAATTCTGTTAATTTTACTTAATTATTTTGGTTTCTTTCCGGGATATATCGAAGAGTTGGTTTTTTTTTTTGGTAATGAAGATATTTATTCCGCCCTATTTTAAGAGTTATTACAAATTGAGACTTTTCTAGGACACAAAGTTCCTAGCTTGTCCAGTTCAAAAGTATAAACAACAAAAGGGGGCGGGGAGAAGTACAACATAGGATTTCCAACAAAGTTTGAGTTACTTCCATGTTTTGCCATAACATCAGCCACTCCATTCGCTTCTCTGAAGACGTGAGTGATCTGAGGCTCGTCTGCTCTAGTAAGCAGACATCTGCAATCAGTAATCAAATTTTGGTACGGGCCATTATTGTTCGTAAGCATGTTAACTAAGAAACTGCAATCTGTTTCAACCACTAGTCGCCCAATGTTTTGTTGTATTGCTATTTTTAGACCCTGTATAAGTGCAAGGCCTTCCATGTATATGTTTGCAGCGTGGGGGAAGGACATGTTAAAGCCTATAATCCAGTTGCTTTCCCAGTCTCTGATAACCCCTCCAATGCCACCCCTCTCGGGGTTGCCTAAGCTAGATCCATCTCTGTTTAATATATAAATTCCCCGATCAGGTGGCTTCCATTTTATGTAGATGGTCATCCTGGGGTTAGGACTCTGGAAAGACTCTGTTAACAACTTAAATTCCGTTGCACTCTTAACGATGTTTTTTAAGGATAGGGGAAATTTTTTGTTGTTAAAGATGAAATTGTTTCTGTAAATCCAGATGTGCCAAAGGGTAAAGGGGAGTATATCCGCCTTAGATAAGAATCTGTTGAAAGAGGATTTATTGTGGCAAAGAGGTTTCAACCAGTTATGCATAGTAAGCTCATTGTGAGGTTGATCCGGGTATTTGTAAGAAGTTCTCAATTGGTCCCAAATAGGTTTTGAGTGCCTGCAATTAAAGAACATATGTTCCATGTCTTCTTCTTCGTTTTGGCAAATATTGCAAATGCTAGAGGTAATGATTTTCCTATTATGTAACATTTTGGAGGTGGGTAACCTGTTGTGGACAACTATCTATAAGAATGACTTTATTTTACTTAAGGTATCCAGCTTCCATAACCACGAAAAGTCAGTCTAGTTTTCTTTTTCTTTTGACTGGGCTTTGATAATTTTGTAGGCAGTTCTCGTCGAGAAGGAACCATTAGGTCCCTCTTCCCAAGTAAATTTATCTACTGTCGGCTCACTTTGTTTAATATAAGTGCTAAAAAAATTTCTACGAATGATTTCAGGTAGTTCGAAAGATAGGGTATTGATATTGAAAGATCCCTCCACTAGAATAGAACTTAGGGATAGATTTAATTCATTGAGGGGCAGAGGCCCCTGAATGAGGGAGCATAGGGGCCCCGAGTCTATGATCCAGGCGTCATGCCAGAGGTTGATGGATTCCACATTCCCTACTTCCCAGTATATGCCTTTTTCGCAGATTTCTCCTTCAATACAGATATTTTTCCAGATGTGAGTTCCTCTTTTTTTTCTCTAGATCCTTCCACCTCGAAGGATTCATATTGATGCTATATCTGTTTTGAAGGACTTGAACCCAAAGAGATTGTTTTTCTCTTGCAAATCTACATGCCAGAGTTGCATTGAATGATTGGTTCTTCCATTTGGCTTTATATAACCCCAGACCTCCTTCTTTTTTGTCCCTAGTTACTGTGTTCCAATTAATAAGGTGACATTTTCTCTTTTCAGATTTGCTCCCCCACAGGAAGTTTCTTTGTATTGTGTTAATAGTTTTTAGGGTAGATTTTGGGAGGCTATATATTTGCATGGTATGGTTAGGGATTGCTGCAAGAGTGAATTTTATTAGGGTAGTCCTACCTGCTGTGGTCAGGAGATTTACTTTCCATCCCTGCAGTTTACTATTAAGGCTATCAATAATAGGTTGGAAATCTTTTGTGGATGGGTTTGAGTTCAGGATTGGGAATCCTAGGTATTTTCCTATTTCATTCGAGGGCTTCATGGATAAACATTGGCTGATGTATTCCTTGTTTCTGGAGGAGGTATTCTTGGAGAACATAATTCTAGACTTGCGAAAATTAATGGACTATCCCGAATAGTTGCAGAATTTATTAAGGGTATCTATTATTGAATTACAGCTTTTCTGGTTGGCTTCTGCCATTAAGATTAAGTCATGTGCAAAGAATAGATGAGACAATTGTGGTCCTTTATTAGATAATTTGATGGGCGTCCATCTGCAGCAGTCAATTTCATGGTGTATCAGCCTAGATAGCATTTCCATACAGATTATGAAAAGGTATGGGGATAGGGGATCCCCTTGTCTAATCCCCCTTGTTGGTCTAAAAAATTTCGTGCTAGACCCGTTTATCAGGATAGAAGTTTGAGTGGTCGAAATGCAGGACATTATAATATCAATCATATCTTTGGGAAAATTTAAAGATATCAGAGAGAATCTTACGAAGGACCATTCTATTTTGTTGAAGGCTTTTTCCAGGTCTATTTTGATTAACATTTTCCCTTTCTTCCCTTTAGTTCTTTTGAAGTAAGACACTACTTCGTTCACAATGATGGCATTATCATATGCTCTTATCCCTTTTAGGAAGCTTGTTTGAGTGGGGTGTATGACTTTTGAGAGTAGAGGTTTGATTCTACTAACCAAATTTTTTGTAATAATTTTGTAAGCAGTGTTGCAGAGGCTTATAGGTCTAAATTATTTTATTGTTTCCGGACTCTTACATTTTGGAATTAAACAGATGTAAGTTTTCTTCATTTCCTCTGTCATTGATTTATTTCGAAAAGTCTCTTTACGAAAATCAATTAAGGTATTTTTTGTTTCATTCCAGAACTTTTGGTAGAAGAAAGGGTGGAGGTCGTCCGGTCCTGGCGCTTTATAAGGTTTAAAGGAGAAGACTGCCTGTTTAATTTCCTGTAGGTCAGGTTCTATGCTCAGTGCAAGGTGCTCCCTAATACTGAGAGTAGTATAGTGAGATATAGGCGTTTGATTAGTTATAGAGGAAATATGACTAGTTGTAAAGAGATTTTGAAAAAATTCAGTAATTAACGGGATAATCTCCTTTTGGTCATAGAACCAGTTACCCCCTCATCTCTAAGTCTAAGAAGTCTATTTTTTTTTCTATGTTGCATTGTGGTAATGTGGAAGAACTTTGTGCTTGCGTCCCCTTTATTTAGCCATTGTACTCTTGACTTTAGCTTCCAGAATTCCTCTTCTAGTTTTAAATGACCATTAAGATCTTCTGTTAAGGTTGATTCGAGGTCTCTTAGAAATTGACTAGCAAGTATTTAGGAGATTTCTGAATCCCGTTGAGCCTAGCCAGCGTAACATTTCTTTTATGGAAGATATTCCCAAATGTAGTTATGTTCAATTTTTTACTTCTTTTGTGAAGTTTTCAATAGTCGTTAGAATAGAGCCATTGACGTTTCAATTGGCTTCTACAAGAGGTTTAAGGGTGGGATGTGATAGCCACATTGATTCTATTCAAAAGACTTTATTATCTCGGGGCGTACTTTTTCTTAATTCGAGTTTTATAGGGGAGTGATCCGAGTACAGTCTGGTTAAGTGTGTTACTTGAGCTTCAGGGTATATATTGATCCAGTTGATGTTTGCCATATATCTATCTAATCTTTCCATTATTATTGACTTTGATTTCTTACTTTTATTGGACCAGGTGTACTTTGGACCTTTAAACCCTAGGTCTAGGAGTCCACAGTGCATGAGATACTTTACATCACTAGGTGCAGTTGCATTTGCATTTGCATTTGCATTTGCTTGGAGATAAAAGTGATGAGTGCAAGTGTGGTTGCCAATAATTAGATGAAAAGAACTTATTCCTATTTGGGAAAGTCAGATAATACAGCAGAGAGACATAAGTCAAAGTATAATAAAAAGAAAAGGGAAGTAACACAAAGAATGATTAATGCCAGAGATGCTCATTCGTAGTATCTTTATTTTTTTTTGCCTATATATAATTACATGGCTAACTTGCTAAGTTTTGACTATCTCTAAAAATTTAGAAGTTATACTCTTGCATGAAGATCGCAGAGCACTCATGCAAGAATTTCATTGATTTGCTAATTTAGGAAGGAGGAGAGAGGTGTATTATGATGAGAGGAGTCTAATTTGGTAGCCAAGGATGACTTGCCTGCACCACTTGGAAAAGATTTTTACAAGTTGTACTTTCCTTTCTTGGGTTCAGGCAGGTTTCCTTGTCTACGTGATAAGCTCTTCATTAGACGGAGTTAAGATTTGAAGTTGATGAATTCTGAACTTTGCTTCACTTAGCCTCATTAGAGTGCTACATATATACATAGCTCCTTGATTACTTATCAAATAAACTGAATATTATTCTTTAAGAACTTTTTCTCACGTTCTTATTAGCTCATTGAATCCATAGTACGTTTTAGATACTAGGTTCGCAATTAAATATTTGCACATATTTAATAGATTTTTTATTATAAATATAGACTATAATTACTACTAGAAATCCGCCTAAAAGCGACCGCAAAAAGCGACCAGCGTTGGTCGCTTTTAGGCTAAAAAGCGACCAAACGGACCTGGTAGCTATATTGATGGTCTCTTTTATTTAGGGACCACAATTGGTCGCTAATTAGCGATCAACTTTGGTCTCTAAGCTAAATGGACCAAATTCCGGATATTGACTATAGAGCCCAACTTTGATCGCTTTATTAATTTAATAATATAAATTTGGCGACCAAAGTTGGTCTCTAAATATAAAATACTTTATTTATTTATTTATTATTAATCATTAAAAAATGACCAACTTTGGTCTCTAATCCAAATATTATATTTTAAAATCTGGAAACTAGAGACCAAGGTTGGTCGCTTTTTTATTCAATAATTTATTTATTTTATTAAACTAGCGACCAACTTTGGTCCCTAAATACATGAATTTAATTTATTTTTTAAACTTTAGCGACCAACTTTGGTCGCTATATCACCAGAAATTTTATTTTTTAATGAAATAGCGACCAAGTTTGGTCGCTTTTTGTAGAAAGCTGGGTAAACAAAATTACCATAAATTAATTTATTAAAATTAAGTAGCGACCAATGTTGGTCGCTATTTCCCAGAATTTTTTTTTTAAGTGAATAGCGACCAACTGGAGACCAAAGTTGGTCGCTTTTTTTGGTATATTTTTGGCATAAACTGCCTGTTTTGGCTGCTACACCACCTGACAGCTTATACCAAATATCCTAAACAGGCATTTTATGCCAACAACAACAACAACAACACTAAAACGCAATAAAATATAAAAGTAGTTCATTCGTCACATTAGATAACATTAAGCTAACAAAACTAAGTTAACGTTTATTACAAGCTCATTTGAAAACTAGTTCTATTGTCTAGCTCAAAGTATATAAAGTACTTAAGGAGTGTTCTTTTAGCATCCTTGTTCGAAAGTTGGATTGCCTCGGCCGACTCGTTAGGTGGCTGACTGCATATGAATTCCCCCACAGCAGCTGTGAAGCGAACCTATAAGAAAAATTATATTGAATTAATATTTCAAAATTTATATAAAAATAAATCAAAACACTTAATGATAAGTAAAAAACTTACATGTATAGTCTAGGCTCGACCTTCGACCCACCTTTCTGAATCAGTCTCTTTCTTCTTCTTTACAATATGAGTTTCATTGAATCGCTCATCTTGCTTCCTTGGCATCATAAAGCTGTCCGGTGGCTTTGGTGATTATCCTCATGGTACTATTACTCGGGATGAACTTGGATACAGAGAATAACTTGGATACAGTAGCTGACAGGGTGTGTCTTTTGATCAATTGTTGTTCTTGTTAGCGACAATGATGTTGAGACTGCAATGACATGTGTTTCAACTAGAGATGGTATAGGCAGGAATTTTAACATTTCCTAATTAGATAAAAGAAAGATTATAGAGGAATTCTCTACATCATTTTCCCAGAAGAAAGGAATTTTAATTGAGAGCGACAAGGGTGATGGTGATGGAATGTTTTCCATTGGTCATGGCAGTTCCGATAAAACGGGGATCATAAGACTCTATGATGACAAAGATCATAGGAAGTTTTTGTAAGTGTGTATGTGAGATTCGGGTTTTGAAGAGAATTCTGGATGTTAGAAATTGGGCTCCAAGGATTTTAGGGTAAGGTCAAAGTAATATTTATTATTCACTACAATGAGTTTAATGTGTTTCGGAATAATTGGTTCCAATTTTTTTATGAATTATATGCCCTACCGGTATGAGGGTTCGTTAT
>MU711993.1:10295-23396 GCA_026770625.1 Nicotiana glauca | reverse complement strand
CAAATTTTACCAAATCAAAGCCTAAGTTCTTCAAGAACTTCCGAAATGCACTTTCGATCAAAAACCCAACCAAACGATGTCCGAATGACCTAAAAATTTGCACACATATCCAAAATCACCTAACGAAACTACAGCAACTCTCGGAATTCCATTCCGACCCTCAGATCAAATTCTCACCCATCAACCGGAATTCGCCAAAATACTAACTTCGCCAATTCAAGCCTAATTCTTCACCGGGACTCCAAAATCAATTCCGATCGCACTCCTAAGTCACAAATCACTTCCCGAAGCTAACCAAATTACCGAAAATCCCATCCGAGCCCTCTAACTTATAAGTCAACATCTGGTTGACCTTTTCCAAAACAGGCCTTCCTTAAAGAGACTAAGTGTCTCATTTTCCACCAATAGCAATCCAAATCAACCCTAACACACCGCATACTGATAATGAAACATGAAGAAGAATAAAACGGGGAAAAATTGGGCAGTAACGCATGAGACGACGGGTCGGGTCATCACATAACCTCTCATTCTTAAATGCTGTATTGGGTCAAAAACCTGATCCGGGGTGTTTTTGGTAAGCTCGCGGGGGTAGATGGGCATTTTGAGGAGCTGGGTACTGAGAATGTGATGTGCGACTTTGGAATTTCTGTAGAGAGAAGTAGCGTCGGGGAGGGTCATCTAATGTACAAGGATAACCACGGGGACGATGTCGAGGCTGGAAGTGTTGATCAGGAAAACCTATCGGATCGCCTTTTCTGTTCCTCTTTCTTCCAACCAAGCTTGCTGGTACGTTCTGAATGGCTTTCGAACAACTCACGATTTTGCCTGTCTTGATTTCTTCTTCTACTAGCTCCCCCATTTTTAACATATCATTGAAAGGCTTTCCCAGGGCCGGGATCAAATGACTGTAGTAAGTGGGTCCTTGGGCCTGTAGAAAAAGCTTGACCATTTCTTCTTCGCTAATCGGGAGGACTGACTCGAGCAGCTTGCTCCCTCCATCTGAGCCCAAACTCATTAAAGCTTTCCTCTGGCCTCTTTTCCATCTTAGATAGCGAGGAGCGGTCTGAGGTAACACTCGATTTGCATTGAAAGTACCGGAAAAAGTCTTGAGCCATGTCACCCAATGTAAGCCACTTATCAACATATTGACGGGTATGCCAGTCCAAGGCTGCCCCAGTTAGGCTTTCACTAAAATATGCCATCATCACATCATCTTTCTCTCCAACAATCCTCATTTCGTTGCAATAGGCCCTCAGGTGGGCCACCGGATCTCCACGCCCATCGTACAAGTTAAATCATGATACTTTGAACCCTGTGGGCATGCTGCCATGGCCGTCCACTCCTCGCTTGTCCATGAAGGACTGTTCTGTGCTTTTCAACTTCCCGGGTATCCCAACTCGCCCTTCTCTTCCCATAACCCTTTCATTTCTAGCATGAAGCTGCTCATCCCGGGAACTCTTCTTGTATGAATCGAGGACCTTGCGGGCAACCTCTGGGGATGATATTGGGTATTGTGAGCTTTGAGTGGGTATTCATTGTTTGGGTTAGTGGATATGCCATGAGAGTAATTTTGGGGAGATATAACTGGAGGATGAGTGGTGGAGTTATTAGGGTAGTTGGGAAAATTGTGGTAAGCGGGCATATCTGGGGAATATGGAGGATCATTTGGCATTGTGTTTGGGGCTTGGGTAAGGGCAACATCTGGAAAAATCTGTGGTGGTGGGGGTGGTGCCTTCCCAATCATCCAGGCCTGATACATGTCCGCCATGTGCTGTCTTAACATCTGCACCTCTTCAGCCAACCCGTTATCCCGTTCAAGCAACTGATATCGGGCACCGGTATCAACCAACTCAGTTCTATTGTTGTTTGCCATTGCCTTTTGTCCTTGTGTTGTAAAGAAGAGTTACCACTTTAAAACCACAAACCAACCACCTTTCTGGAATGACATGACAAAACGAAACCATCACGTTAGCGTTAGGGCATTTAACATATCGGTAACAGCTTTGGATCGGTCGCATGCGTCATCCCAGCCTTTTCCTTATTTCCAACTGCAAACTTTCTCTTCCTCTGTTTTTATTCTTTTTCCTTCTTTTTTTTTCTTTTCCCTCTTGCCTTTGTCTTCTCTTGCTCCTATTTTCTTCCTTTCTTGTTTTTCTGCTATTTTCTTTTCTTTTTGCCTTTTTGTGGTTTTTCCTCTCTTTCTTTCATCCTTTATCTCCTTTTTCTTTTGGTTATGGTCGAATCGTATGGAGATTGCCTACGTATCATGACCCTGCATGAATCAGACCAAGCGTAGTTCTTGCAAATTGAATGCAATTTTTTTTTTTTTTTTTGGGGATTTTCAAATTGTTTTTCTTACAAAAGCAGACTCAAAATAACAAAATACAAACTCGATGATAAAACACTAGATCAAGGGTACATCAAAGCTTCACATCCTGAGGCCCACGAGGCATCACTCGGCATCGCCATGGGCCTGCGCAAGACTGAGAAGGTTTCAATGTCAACTGTGACTATTTAAAGAAAACTGGTCATGTAATGGCTTATTTTGACTTAAAAAGCAAAAAAAAGTGGCTATGTTTCAAAAATATTTATTCTAAGAAAACAGAGACTCGACTTTGCAAGTACGGCCTTTCAGCACTTCCGAAAGGGAGATTTTAAGGTTGTACCCGCAAACCGTTTTTAAAATGACTCCGGGTGGCTGTTCTTGCAAAAACCGCCTTCCGGCGCCCTTTTGGGGACATTCGGCCTAGTTTTAAACAAGAATGGCGTCACCCGACGTATTTGACAAAATATTAAGGTTTTGGTATTTTTTGGCTATTTTTGAAAAAGGGTGGTTGGACCCGATGAGGGTTGCCTACATATCTCACATCCGGTGAGAATCAAACCAACGTAGTTCGGGCAAATAAACTAACTATTTTTTGAAAACAAAACCCTGTTCTTTTTTTTTTTGTATTTTCATTTTCAACAAACTACTCGAGAATAAAACTCTTTTTGTTTTTCCTTTTCATTGAGAAATAAGACACACTTTTTTTAAAAATAAAACTCTTTTGTATTTTCGTTTTCAATAAAACAAATCATTTTTGAAAACAAATTTTTTTTCCTTTTCTTCTTTTTCATTTTTCTCACAAATTCGGTAGAGTTTCAGCGCTAATTGGGACATTGATGTTTTTTCTAGAACAGATAGTCAACTCCCTACATTGCTATTTTTCCTTTTCACTTTTCCCAAATATTCAAGCCGGTCAGCATGCGAGTCCGAGACAAATAAATGTATATGCAACACGTAAGATGCATCATGGTGGTCTTTTTCATGTCCGGTTACCTGTCCTAGACGGACCCAACCCCTGTGTTGAGTCCCCTAAGTCATATGCACGTGATGCAAATAAGCGCTCCTACTAAGGATCCGGCATGAAGTCAAGTTATTATAGGTTCAAAACCTGGGTATGTGTTCTAGACTGTGTACCCGAGCGGACAACTCGAGTCGAGCAAGGGGATACGTATCGGGAACTAAAAGGCCATCTGGCTTAGTAACTTGTCCGGCCTCTTTCTTATTTCAGGGTATGACACTAACAGAATAGGGAGTCTCAACCAGTAAGCACATCCCCGGAAGTGAGAAGAGAAAGGTTTCAACACAGTTTATATATACAGTTCAAATAATATCAAAGCGGTAAAACATTTAGCACATTTAGCAGGAAACATGTAGGAAAATCAGATAAAGCCAAATACAACAATTATTCTAAGCTCGAATTCTGAACCCTGAACAAAACGTTCTGGGTTCTTATCCCCAGCAGAGTCGCCAGAGCTGTCACACCTCCTTTTTCACTACACCCTCAAGGGCATAAAGGAGTTTTTCCACTTAAAGGACAATCGGAACAGGATTTGTTATTAAGATTTCAGAGTCGCCACTTGGGAGATTAATGGTGTCCCAAGTCACCGATTGAATCCCGAACCGAGGAAAATATGACTCTGTTAACAGTCCGCGAACCAAAAATCCGAGTAAGGAATTCTGTTAACCCGGGAGAAGGTGTTAGGAATTCCCGGGTTCCGTGCTTCTAGAACGGTCGCTCAACTGTCATATTTGGATTTATCTGATTTCAAAACATGTTTTAGCTTATACGCTTTTTAACCGCAAACCGCTTTTATTATTTTAATGAGAATTGCAACATCGTGAAAATGTGTCTCGAACCACGTCACATCAATGCACCCGCGGTTGTTGACACATTTCGACTCCGTTGAGATTTGGATTTGGGTCACATAAATGCGCATCCGAGTTCAAGAAGGTAAATTATTAAAAAGCGCGCCTAAAGTGACTAACGCGTTGCTGTCTTTGGGGAAGGCCGTAAAATTCGCTAAATGGCCCATCCCGAATTCTAAGTGTTTTTAATTAAGCATTGAATGAGGGCCCCGCAATTTGCATTTTTGTTTGGCGAGGCTCGTCTCATTTTGTTATTTAAGGATATTTAAACTTAAAAAAAAACTATTTGTTCTCTAAACTATTTGTTAATAAACTAAGAGGGCTCTTACATTTTAATTGGACGCAATTGGGTTCTCATGACCCGCGGATCACAAGGAACGTTGGTTCACTAGTTCTAATGTTTAATGGGGCCTTGAACGATGCCCACGAGCCTATTGAAGGAACTTCTCATGAGCTGGGCCGTTAAAGGGAGGCCCCAAAAAAATAGAACCACATTAGATAATCATCAAAGTCAAACAACTACGTTCAATTTTTTTTAAACAAAAGAAACAAATTACGTGTATGATCTCAATAACTTTTCACAACAACAATTAGCAATCTAAACTATGATTATCAATTCAATACACTAATCAACAATCGAAACACCTACTGGCTTTAAATCTGACTGAAATGAACCTAGAAGAACACGAATCAATTAACAATTCACTAAGTATCTGTTAACTACCGCAATACAGACATATCCAGACTGTTTTTGAATTTTAATTTTTAACAGAGCAATGCTTAAATTGAATCCATTATCTACTATACTAAAACCATGGCTAGATAATCAAAGGTTACAGTCCGAAACAGTCCGGACATTCAATCTATAGTTTGACTAGAGTGTACAGTTAACTAAATCACAGAAGATCGTTTAAACATGATGAGATTAACAGAATGATGGAGCTACAGCATAACTTCAATTTCATTTCATTGTTGGATAGGAGAATCCACATTGAGACAGTCCAAATGTGTACCTGGAATTCGACAAAAAATGAAGGAAGGAGAGATCAACAATAGCTCAAAACACAGCAGATCACTAAACCATCAACCATCAAACAACACAGCCCAGATTTAAGTGTAAACGAGCTTCAGTATTCAAAACCAACCCAAACAGCCTTAATATCACTCCAAATTGACTCGAAATCACAAACCAAAGCAGACTCCGAATTCCAGCAATCAAACGGTAGTGATTTTCAGGCCGAACTATTCAATTGATCCACAGAACTACAATAGAACACTGGTTTTGTTTTTTTTGTGACTTTTTGTATTTTTTTTTTGAATTTTCTAAGATGAAAGAGAGTTTCAGATGTGGAGATTTTTATCTGAATTTCAAATTAGCTTTTGTAAGCTTAAAACTATTTTTGGGGGGAATTTCTGGCTCCCAAAAAAACTTTTTCCTGAAGTAAGGGTCATGCCCTTTTATAGGCACAAAAGGTGTAGCCTCAATTTTCAATTTTTACACATTAGTCCCTATTCATTTTCAGTTTTAATCCTTTATTTCTTAGCTTGTTACTCAAGGAAGCACCCTAAGTTTACTGAAATGTACACTAAACTCCCATTCTAGAAGAATCTAAGATGTTTTAGTGTGATCTATAACATTCCTATCCAACTCCAATTACCCATATACCCTTGAATACCTCCTACAGTTACTTTCCTAAGTCACCATTACTTTATCCTTTTAACTGGAGTCTGATTAATCAATACTAATTCAGCTATAACCAATTACCTATAACTAATAAAAGAACTAATAAAAGAACTATCAAATGCAGAATAAAATCAAACAAATGCTTAACAAAAATGCCTAAAGATCCATTATCTTTATAAGAGTGATACTGAAATGAATGAAAACAGACTCTACTACATCAACAAAAAAAATCATAATTACAATTGAACTAACAAAACTACCATTAAGCTAAAAAAAATTACTAAACTGGAATCAGGAACCAAATTAAACTAAATCACCCAAGCCTCAAAAGGAAAATCAAACAAAAAATAAAAATAGACTCAGAATCAGAACCAAGGTTAACTAAACGAAAATTAAAACAGCAATTAACAATCATAAGAACACAACAGACCTTAAACAAAGAAACAAGAAGAACTCGAAAAAACTCACTGATTTCGTGCTTCAACTTGATTGATTTTTGAATCGATTTTTGATTAATGTTATAGGTTTATTTTGTCAAAATAAACTTATAACATTAATTAAAAATCAACCGAACTCTTGAAACTCCAAAACAAGCTAAAATTTGATAACCCTAGATTCGAAATGTGAGATGGCCTGGTGAGATTTGAGAGAAAATAGTCACGGATTTAGGAAGAGGGAGGTTAGGGGATTTTTTGGTGTGATTTTTGGGGAATTCTGGACAGTTTGTGTCTTGGCCGTAGTTTTCAATCGAATATTGGAGACGTTTGGGCAGGGTTTGGGAAAAATGGATTGTGGATTTGAAATGAGGGAGAAGAGGGGATGTCAGGGTGTTAATTTGGGTAAGAAAAGGGCCGGTGCCGCCACCAGAGACGGTGGAAATTGGTGGCGGCGCGATTTAGGGTTTCTGAGCGTTAGTCTCTGATGAAAACGACTGAGGGGGGTTTGAGGGGGGGGGGAGGGTGCTTGTTTGGACACTTATATATTAAGTGGGGGTGGCTTCCTGGCCGTTAGATCCCCTAACCTAGACGACCAGGATCAAGCGTTGGCCGAACGAGGTCGTTTGGTGAGCTGGGGACTGGACCGGGTCAGGGGCTAAATTGGGCCTGGGCCTGGTTGTTATTTTGGTCCGATTTTTGGTCTTTTTGAATTGAAATGTTTATGGCCGACATTTCATTTATTTTCCTTGTTTTCTTTTCTTATTCTTCTTTTGTTTTAATTTTGTATTTTATATTTTTTTTTGATTTTTTAAAAATGCTAATTAAAAACCAAAAACCAAAATGACCCTAAAATTATATCTCTTAATTTCCAATTACACAAATTCCTAATCTGAACAAAAACTAAGACAAATTTAAACTAAAAATGCAAAGAGGACCATTTTTGTTATTTTCTTCATATTTTGTTCTAAAACAAATTAACCCCTAATTAATCCTAAAATATGAAATTAGATCCTAAATGCAAATGTGTTTTTTTTTTTTTTTTTTGTAATTTTCATATGAATTAAAATGCACATATAAAATGCAATAATTAACAGAAAATAACACAAAATTCACAAAATTGCAAAATAATGAAAGAAATCATTCTGTTTGAATTTTTGGGAATAATTCATATATAGGGCAAAAATCACGTGCTCACACCAACCAGTCCCAAAACACATTACGGACTTGCTCGAGGTCTCAAATCATAACAAACAACGCTAAAACTGTGAATTACACCCCGATTCGAGCTTTATGAACTTTGAACTTTCCAACTTCTATTTCCGATGTTTAAACCTATCAAATCACGTCCGATTGACTTCAAATTTTGCACACATGTCACATTTGACATTGCGGACCTACTCCAACTTTCGAAATCGGATTCCGACCCCGATATCAAAAAGTCAACCTCCGGTCAAACTTTTCAAAAACCTTCAAATTCTAACTTTAGCCAAATTGCTCCAAAAGGACCTACAGACCTCCGAATTCACTTCTGATCACGCTCCCAACTCCAGAATTGCCATACGGAGCTATTCCCAGACTCGAAATCCCAAATGGACATCAATAACACTAAAATGCACTCCAAGCCAAACTTAAGAAATTCCTTCTAAAATGCTAACTTCCACAATAGGCACCAAAACGCTCCCGAGTTACCCAAAACCCAATCCGGGCATACGCCCAAGTCTGAAATCATCATACGAACCTGCTGGAATCTTTAGATCCTGATTCCGAGGTTGTTTACTCAAAATTCTAATCCTAGTTCATTCTTTCAACTTTAAGCTTCTCAAATGAGAATTTTCATTTAAACTTAACTCCGATCTTCCTGAATTTGTATTCCGACCATGCGAACCAGTCACAATACCTGAAATGAAGCTGCTCATGGCCTCAGACTGCTGAACGACGCGCTAGGGCTCAAAACGACCAGTCGGGTCGTTACATTTTCTCCCACTTAAACATACGTTCGTCCTCGAACGTGCTGAGAACTACACTTGAGTAGTATGAAATCAGTGTTTAGCACCTCATGCACCTTCCCGTACTACCACAAATCAGTTGAGCACATTAGCTTGATAATTTCTGAAGATACCCCCTTTTATTCAAGAAATTAAGCCTTAGAGTCCAATTCTAACATCCGGAATTCTATGCCAGGCCTGTTTCCAACATACGATCACCGTATAATTCACTGTACGCANCGAAATTCATAATCAACTGCCGAGTCAACAAATCATCGAGTCTATACTTCTGACAAGAAACATTACCACATTCTGAACCAAATTATGATCTTCGCTCCTTAATATACTTCACATAATCAGATTGCACTGATCATAAATCCCACAATCTCATCTTACCCAGTACGGACTGCTCAGGCAATAAGCCACTCCGAATGTGATTACAAGTCTCATATGACTCCACAATGTGCCAATAGGTCACCAATCCGAACACAGCACAAACGAAAACCGAACTCTGGAAGGAATTACCTAACCCCCACACTAATACGGACTTTCTTTAAAAGATAGGAAGCGAAACACACAAAGAAATAGCATATACAAAAACCAGACTCGACATCACACTGTTGGGGCGCGCAACCCGATCTAAATAACATACCCATGGCGGCGTGCCACCCGATCCACACATAGATCTCATATAAGGAGATTGCACTTCGAGCTAAATCTGCTTATTACAATAAAAATATCAAATTTCGATCGCAAGCACGCTAAGTGCATAATACCATCCCCGAGAAAACACATTGCGCTATAGGCTACATAACTCAAGCACTAATGAGGTGCGATACAAGATCTAAAT
Source organism: Nicotiana glauca (assembly GCA_026770625.1). NCBI lineage: Eukaryota > Viridiplantae > Streptophyta > Magnoliopsida > Solanales > Solanaceae > Nicotiana > Nicotiana glauca. The sequence goes on along the minus strand of MU711993.1, from coordinate 14,248 downwards.
CTCAAGAGCCATCCTGCTCACATAACATCATCGCAACGCGGAACCTCAACACATAAGAATTTACTAAGCCGTCTCACAACTCATACGGTGCAATACATCACTACCTGGAATAGTTGATGACAAAATAATACCTCAACTATTCCTCCATAGGGAACGCTCGCTGAAATGAATACAACTGGCCTGATACAAAGCCCTGTTCACAAATAAATCAATCCACCGATCTCAAGCCGATTTCTGATTGCACCAACTTGGCCAATGAATTTTCAAAGGTCCATAGTAACCACCTTTTGCCTCATATCACGTAAGAATAACCATCATAACCAGAGCAACCTCCTCAGTTCATAACCCAATATACAAAGTGCCCTCCAGGCATAAATTCTCAAATTAATGATATTACCACAATCCTCATACTTGGTTTAAATCTTTAGCCAATCAAGTGACTACATGTCACACTTATACAATCTTCCCGTGGGACACGCTCCCACAATCTTCCGAAATAAATGACGGGTCCGCACATCTAAACCATCGGACGCACTAATGCTAAAAAGCGATCCAGAATCCTTAACCAGGACCTCTTCCTCAACACATCGATCTCTAGTGACGCTGAGGACAATTCCAATTTACTCTAATCATTCAACCCTTTCCCTGCTTATCCGAGCCCGTGACATCCTTGTCAACACTGAACTGCAACATTGATCCTCACTTCGTATTTCCATGCTACTAACTGCACCCAACGTGCCAACATACGGTAGAATACAATTTTTATCATAACTCTGAATTCATTAATATTTTAACACTTCGGCATATACGAACTGTTCACTTAACTCACTTCAGGAGAATCATAGCAACAAATAGGTAAATTCCCATAACCGTAGGATATGCAAATCTGTAAGTAGTGGTCCAAGCCACCATAGCCCTTCCGAAATCCGCTTCCACTTAATAAACCACAACAGAATAATGCCCCTGATAAATCATCAATCACAGTGGCCGACAGGCCTCACACGTACCTCCACAAATCATACACATAGCTTGATCTCGCTGACTGAACTGATTATTGGCCCCAATATGCCAATTCAACTATGGCTAATCAATTTACCTTCCTCCAATTCCTCCCTGCTTGCCTTAAAAATAAGACTAACTCCATTCAACACATAACATACTCCATCTACACTCGCCCCGAGTGACCTTAAATCACGAGACCAGGCTGTCTCCATTCCCACGAACTATTCCATATCACTCAAATGTTACGCCACAAGTCAAAATATCATAGAACATCCTTGGCACCTTCTTATAAACTGCTACAAAGCTTGATTCTTAATTGTACCTACATGCTCAATATCATTAGACACCACACCTTACCTCTTGAATTCACTAGGACCGTTACTGAGAGCCACCCGCCCTGACTTGGTCCCGAATATAATCAACTCCATGAATCTTCTAGCACATTAATACCCTTTCAACGAAGCACCTGGTAGAACCGCTCCCCTTTAAACGCGCTTCTATACAAGGCATAAATTCTGAATCTTTTCCCAAGTTCGAACATGAGCCCATAAGGCTAACCATAGCACATCCTTAATAATTCCTCCGCTCAATTTACTACTTATGGTCTTTTCTCGTAGCTGAATTAATCCATCAATATGCTAATAACCAGAAATCACGCAAGTAGTTAATCATACAGCCCAATCATAAGCGGTGGGACTCTCCCACTTAGCTTGAAGCCATCATTTCACCATTCTTGAGTTCGCCCGACCATTTTACCTCTTATTGGCATAACCTCGCACCATAAGTTATCAAAATTTCTCGGAATCTCCCTGTAAATCCCCATATTTCATATTCTGAATCATCAACCACATTCGCACGACCGATCCCTTTGTTGAACAATCAGTATAATTCTTTGCAGAAGCTTCGCCAACCACGCGACCGCTAACCTGCTCACGGGGAATAACCCACATAGGGGAATCACCTCCCGATATCTTCCCACGCCGCTGCACGGGGTACATTCACTATGACACCAATAGCCCATCCTGAGTCCGAGCTCACCTTTCAGCTGCACAATCCCATACGCCCCTCGCGGACTTCAATTAACTGTGCGGCAACATCCTTCCAATTCAGGGTTATGCTGCACCCTCCACCATTTCAAGCAGCTCCTTTCCGCCATATCAATTTTCTGCCGCATAATAGCCCATACTTCAAATCATACCCGCAGGCTTCAATCACCAATCATTAAAATTCCCAATTCGATCCAAACTCGCTTAAAGGCGCGTAGTCATCCTACTACCAAGCCCATATGCAACCCCTGCCACTCTCCCACTTTGGCAGAACTCATCTCTTTAATTAACCACTCGACCTTGCTCCTCACACTTGGCCTTCCAGAAGTTTTAAACACCACCTAACACTTCCCACATGTCCTTCCTCATACTTTACTGCTCAATTGTTGCCTTAAATGAAATCTATCTTCGTGGCACTTGAATCCACCGTTGTTGCTAACTGTAAACCTTTCTAAAGGTCATCTTTATCAAGCCATCAACATTAGAAATTCTGATTCGATCTTAAACCACCGCATCTTGCAATATCTGACAGTTATAACTCCAATATTATTTCACAATATCCTACCATAAAGGCTAATTGTAGCAGATTATAACACCCACAAACTTAGTACGTCCAATTAGGACGACAACACCCCAATGTAGAGGAGAACTCCACAACATTTGCAATTACCACGTTTCATTACTTCCACCAATCCACTTCTGACCATCCTCAGTCCGTTGACTTTCCCCTGTCGGGAATGAAATACTGAATCCCTTGATTACATACTGAGTAAACCTCCCTTCAATTCATTCACTGCCCGACACGTGGGCAACACCCTACCATTACAACAACACTGTGGAACAATCGCTCATAAGCATCATGGCAACCTGTGCCTAGCCTCAAGGCTCTTAGAAGTTTTGTTACTGAGCTGAAATAATATAATATCTCTCCATAGTGCGACTATAATAGTCCAATCAACTATACCGGGAAAATCATCCCGCACCACATTTGTAGTGCCACTGCAATCCTTCAACTTTCAATTTATAACAAGCGCTCGCATCGCGTAAGATTGAGTGGGAAGGAATCAAAGGAATAATACTCAAAGGAATCAAACCGCACGATAAGGAAATCAAGAAGGGAAGTACTCCTAACAGTCCCGCAGCCTCCCGAGGATAAGTACAGACGTCTCCGTACTGATCCGCGAGACTCTACTTGTCACAACCCAAATCCCAAACCTGGTCGTGATGGCGCCTCTCGTGAAGACAAGGCCAGCCAACAAAACAAACGCTTCCTTTTAACAGTTATTTAACATTTATAAAGCTAAAACATGATTAGCATAATCAAAAGCGCGGAAAAAAATGGTAAAAATAGGGAACCATCCCATCACAGGCCGACATCGGGGTGTCACTAGTCATGAGCTACTATAGAGTTCACTAAAGTACTACAAGTCAGAAATAGGAACAAAGTCTAAAAATATTATGGACAACATAAAATAAGGGAGAGGATCCGGTGCCGCGGACGCTGGCGGTCACCTGGCTAAACTATGCTAACAAATCTTCAGTCAACTCAAAACCCGCTACCGGGTGATCAAGTACCTGCATCTGCATACGCGGTGCAGGGAGTAAAGTGAGTACTCTAACTCAGTGAGTAATAAAAGTAAATAATAGCTGAAAGCAAGAAATCACGTAAGGCGCTCCATCATGCTATATAGAACAGTACAACCCTTTTTAGAAAACAGTAAAACCGTGAAATCCTTTGGAAAACATCTGGGCTCAGTTAAAAACCTCTTTTGAAATTGATCTTTTCAACAGCTGCCAAAAATACTTTCAAAACAATTTGTGACACTATGCACCGAAATCCGCCCCTGGGGCAATAACTTTGTTCATGGTCAGCCACTCGGGCCCCAACACTCAATGATCAGATAG